>OY282558.1:311581526-311672978 GCA_958295665.1 Tipula vernalis | reverse complement strand
CAGGCAAAAATCGCTCTCCTGGACGACGGTAGACCTGATCTCTCCAATCACTACCATGGAGACATATTCTGCAGTCGTCAGTGAACGGACCTCCATTGATCGACCCTCAAATTGATGTGTTCGCGAGCAAATTCGAGTCGCTCTTTGCGGCAGCGTGCTGTCAATTTTAGGCCTCTAGCGGGCCGTATTGGAGTGAGATTGGCTCCTTTCAAGCGGTTCTTACTGTCATGGACTATCAGCTACATCTTGAACTTGTCTTAGCTCCTGCTGCACATCGACTCCCATGGAATGGCGATTTCGCAGTGAAAACAGAACGATAAATTGATCGTTCCTTTCAGATGTACTCTGATACCGGCTGGTATATGATTTTCGATTGAAGGTACCAGATTCTTGAAACCTTCTCGATACTCTTGAGAAAGCAGATTGGCTCATGTTAAGCTGACGAGCGACTTTTTGTTGATTGCGTCCTTCCTACAATAAAGCATCTTTTGCGGCTTTATCTGGAGTATCCATGATTTTAAGGAAATAATGAATGAAACTGGTAGGGATTTGTTCAGGTCACCAAATGATAAGTGACTGATGGCAAATATCGTTCAATGTGGTATTATACAGGAGATTGAAGCATGCCAATTGTTTTCATTGAAACATCAAATTTAGCTACGATAGCTTTAATTTGAAAAGTACTGTATAGATTTTAATGAAAATCGGTTAAGCCATTTAAAAAAATATGTCTTTTTGTACGCGCAAAGATTTTAGTCGATTTAGTTGCTAGGGAGTGCATATTCGCCGCTCGTTCGTTCCGCTAAATTCTTTGTGTTTAAGCTTTGAATGTGGCTCTTTTTCCTTTGGTTTATGCAAAAATGCTTGCCCTTTCCACCACAAGGAGAGGCTATTAATTCCATTCGAAGGTTTGCCTCGTGTTCCACTGTCCGCTGGACCATCTCTCTGAAGGTTTGTTGTATCTTTTTGACCAATGCAACACGAATGCGATGAGGAAAAAAAATTGGAGAAAAAGCAAACATGATAAATATTAACAAACAATTGGAAAGAACCCCCAGATTTAAAATAAAATCAAGTAGTATTTGTGAAACCCAATATAAGAACTAAAACACAACCCACGGGAATCAAAACAAATGCAAAAGAAATAACATTTAGAACATTTAAGATCAATAGAGATATAAAAAGGAATAAAAGTAAAATTAAAAAGATTAAAAAAATAATAATTACAAATGTTTTTTTTTCTTATTTCAGAAATGTTAAAATTTAAATTAACAAATTTAATAATTTTTAGTATATTGAATTATTTTAGTATAAACGCACAAAAATTAGAAATGAAAAACCTTCTTGAAGACCCATTATTAGTAATAAATGATTGTAAAATTCGTTCGTTCGTATTGTGTTAATAAAATTAAATGATTGTAAAATTCAAACAGGGTATAATAAAATTATACATCCAATAAATTTAACTAGTTTAGAATATACAATAGAATTAGTTTTCAAAAATTTAGTAATTTATACCAAATAAAACCACTAAAAAGCTTCAGACACAAAAGATGGGACACAATTTGAACCGCTTCGAAATGGCTAGCGGGAAACCTAGATGCTGAAGACTTAAGAGTAATCAATACAACGATGAATGTCACTGAGAAGATCAATAAAAGAATACAACTTTTAACAAATACAATAAACGAAGTCATTACTAGCACAGCGACAGTAAACAGAATTGCTTTAAACTAACTAGAAATAAAGACATTGATTATGCACATCGACACTATCAACACAATTCTGGAAGATATCCAAGATGATATCGTGAGGACAAAAGTAGCACTACCAAGCAACAAAATTCTATCATTCAAGGAAATCATGTCAATCAGGAACATATTTGTAGATCAAGGGAAAAATATAACGTTACCGAACGAACGAAACAATGAAATGTATCACTCCAAAAGTTGCAGTGATCGTCAACAACAGCATTATAGAAGATTACCCGCAATACCTTATTATGAAAAAACTAATGGCATTCACGACAACAGAACACACAAACTACGTCCAAAAGCACTCAGAAATAAAAGAATTTAAGAACAACTTTGTAAAACCATTAATCTTCGGACGTCAGGGCAAATGTAATGTAACATCAGAAACCTATACGACAATACAACTAATTTCGGAAAACAGAATACTGATCAACAACGGGAGAGAAGTTCAATTATCTATAGACTGCGGACCTGACACTAGAAATATAACAGGAAATTTTTTAATAACAATTTATAACTGTTAAGTTACAATTAACAACGAACCATTTCAATCCTACGAATTGGAAGTTGTAGACGAAATAATACAGGGAGCTCTTCAAAACAACCAAATTAAACGACAGTTAAAGACAAATCAAAATATAATTGCGATTACCCATGAAACAATAATGAACAAGAAACAACTACAGCAAGTCTTCTTAAAACAATACAAACATCAACATTGGATTTGGGCCATTTCAGGAGGATTGCCACTTTCAACAGTATGTGCAATTATACTAGTTTCATAAGCGTGCGCTAATAAATGCTGTAAGTTAAAAATAATACAAAGAGATCCGTGAAAGTAACAGATAATAACCTTATGCCAAAATCATATAATGAATTACTCAAACAAGTTGGTATATCACCCAAAGTCGACGACGACCATTTTTCACCCCCGGGAGGAGTTATGGTCCCACATAATAAATCGTCAGATAATATTCCCACACGAAAGGTGTAAGCTGGTCACATTGTAGACAACAAAGTCGTTATCAGCACAGAATAAAAAACTAAACCATCAAACATGCAATTCATCAAAAAACACGATTGAACATGTTTGAAGAATAAAATCATGGGAGCAGAATTACAACGATCAACACATTTTCCCTATTTTAAAAAGGTATTCGTTTTTAAATCAAAAACATATAAAATAAATTTATTATAAATAAAAGAAAATTAAATTAAAAATAATTTTTTTTTTATTATCATTCTCCGAATGAATTTATAATTATATTATATATATATATATATATATATATATATATATATATATATATATATATATATATATATATATATATATGTATATATATATATATATATATATATATATATATATATATATATATATATATATATATACATATATATATATATATATATATATATATATATTTATATATATATATATATATATATATATATATATATATATATATATATATATATATATATATATATATATATATATATATATATATATATGTATATATGTATATAAATATATATATATATATATATATATATATATATATATATATATATATATATATATATATTATTTATATATATATATATATATATATATATATATATATATATATATATATATATATATATATATACATATATATATATAAATAGAAGAATTAGTAATATTATTTAATATTAGCAAAATTTGTGCCAGCTGCTGCGGTTAGACAAAAAATATAAATGAATTAGTTTAGATTATAATTAAATTGTTTATTATATAAAAAAATTTAATTTATTAGGTGAAATTTTAATTTAAATAAATTATATAATTAAGTTATTGAAATTATGAAACTTTAATAATAAACTAGGATTAGATACCCTATTATTTAAAATGTAAATAAATAATCAAGAATAGTATTAGTTATGTTCTTGAAATTTAAAAAATTTGGCGGTATTTTAGTCTATTCAGAGGAACCTGTTTTATAATTTATAATCCACGTTGGACCTTACTTAATTTTGTTTAGTATATATATATATATATATATATATATATATATATATATATATATATATATATAAATATATATATATATATATATATATATATATATATATATATATACTGCACCAATTAAAAAACGGAACAGAAATTTTCTTCAAAAAAATACCCAAATTTCAACGCTTGTATCTTGGTGAAATAACACCTTTCAAAAAAAATTTCTTTCTAGTTGAAGTAATTTTTGTTTTCTTTTCGATATTGGAAACCGTTTTATTTTATTTTGTTTTTTTATGACTTTTTTGAGTAAAACAAAAGGTGTCTAAAAAAAAAAAAATTTGCTGCTGTTTGAAACTGTAAACGAACTTGCCCGATTTTTTATTCAAAAATCCAATTCGGCCATTTTATAGAGAATTTAGAAACCAAATTTCTGTGCGGCCACTCCTTGTCGAGTTATTGAAGTTTTAGAGAAAACTTATCAAAAAGCGTTTACACGTTAACAAGTACATTTTTTTATCTTGTAAATTAAGCAATCTACGATAAAGTTTTGAGCCACATTTTAATATCAGGCGTAATTTTGGTGATCCAAAATCAAGGAGAAAATATGTTTTTACAGTGAAAAATATGATTTATTTCCTAAGATATATTGCAAACAAAATCCTTTTAAACTTTATTCAAACGTAATAAAACTAAAATCTACGAACAAACTGGAATTTTCAATAACGCGTGTTACCTCCTCTAGCCTGCATTACTTCATAAATACGCCGTGGCATATTTAAAACATTGCGTCTCGAAGTTCCTGCAAATTTGTTGGTTGCCTTGTCCGTTTTCTTACACGCCGTTGTAACATATCCCAGACGTGTTCTATGGGGTTTAAATGTTGGCTTCGCGGAGGATGGCTTATTAAATTAATGCGGTGCTGTTGCAGACATTTTCTTGTGTTTAGAGCTGTGTGCGGCCGGGCATTATCATGCATAAATCCGCGCCCAATTTGCCTTTTCATGGAAACCATATGTAGCCTTACAATTTCTTCCACGTATCGTGCTGATGTTAAAGCTGGATGTGGTATTACTACCAAATCTATCTTGCAATTCCAAGAAATACTCGCCCAAACCATCACCGAACCTCCATGGAATGCTACGACTGGCATCACGCAATTAGGGTGTAATCGTTCCCCTAGTGAACGCCAAACCCTGCATCGGCCGTCTGATGCATACAAATTGAACCGCGATTCATCCGAAAAAAGGACCTTACACCAGTCCCTCTGAGTCCAGTTGACATACTGCAACGCATAATTTCTTCATCAGTCGGATACGGAACTCTGACAGGTCGACGTGATCTTAGTCGATAAGCTTTCAACCGATTTAATATCAACTGTTTTGATGTCTGTTTTCCTTGGTCGACCAGACCCTTCGCGCTGACTCACACTGCCTGTTTCTCAATAGCGATGCCAAGTCCGGTTCACAACAGACACACTAATATCACAGATTCGCCCAATTTCCCGATAAGTTTCACCGGTTTTAACTACAGCCACAATTTTTGTAGCGCGAGCGAGTAATTATTCTTTTCGATTCATCTCGGTTTTTCTCTCGATTTTCCATAAAATAACGTAAAATTTAAAGTGGCTCAAAATTTTATCGTAGAGTGATTAGTTTACAAGATAAAAAAATGTACTTGTTAACGTGTATACGCTTTTTGATAAGTTTTCTCTATAACTTCAATAACTCGACAAGGAGTGGCCACACAGAAATTTGGCTAGTGCCATTTTGCAAGGTTTCTAAATTCTCTATAAAATGGCTGAATTGGATTTTTGAATAAAAAATCGAGCAAGTTCGTTTACAGTTTCAAACAGCAGCAAATTTTTTTTTTTAGACACCTTTTGTGTCTAACCTCTCAAAAAAGTCATAAAAAAACAAAATAAAATAAAACGGTTTCCAATATCGAAAAGAAAACAAAATTTCCTTCAACTAGAAATAAAATTTTTTTTTGAAAGGTGTTATTTCACCAAGATACAAGCGTTTAAATCTCGGTATTTTTTCGAAGAAAATTTCTGTTCCGTTTTTTAATTGGCGCAGTGTATATATGTATATTAGGGTGGTCCTTGTTTGTATGACGCAAAAAAAATGTAGAAATATCTAACGGGACACCCTCTAGAAATGTGAGGTTATGCTCAAAACTCAAACAGAAAGAATATTGGGTCAATCGAAGATGGTTATAGGTCGCGACTTGAGCGCGAATTTCTACAAAAACGGTATTTTTTTCAATTTTTCACTCTCAAACGAACAGAAAAATGATTTAGAATTTTTTCTTAGCCTAAATCAAAAATGTGGTGAATAGAAGATATAATTACCTTTCCAAAACATCAAAGATGTCGAAAATCGGTTAAGAAGTGAGGACTTTATTGTCAATTTTCGAAACTAATAAAAACTCAAATAATAAACGGTTTTTTTTTAAATCCTGGATTTTATATTCAAAACTACAAAAAAATAAATAAATAAATAGCAATGACGTATAACGACTAAACAAAAGAATATTTTATGATGTCATAAAAGTCGCATGAGTCATAAGGACTTAACATAGTTGTCATCTCAGTAGTTATTCTATTTAAATCCGCCTACCGCATTAATTATGACCTGCTATGGCCAATATGTTCATACAATCATATACTATATAAAGAAAAGAAATGCAAATTAATTTCAGTTTAAATCTAAATCTCGCGAATAAAGGACACAAATTTGTAATAACTAAATTTAGTCCATTTAAGAGTTTTATTTCTAAGAAAGTGCTACTAAAATTGACAAAATGGCGTTTATTTACGGTCCACTACAGAAATGTATCTTCTTGGCCATGAGTACTGTCAAATTATTGGTGCTAAGTTACCCTCAAATAAGCAAGTGGTGTGCCTTTTTTTTACAATCGCCTTACTGTAAAATTAACAATTCGTGCAAGTGCAGTTCTGACAATCCAGGAAGTGTCTATTTTGAGGTCAAAAGCACGAATCCCAGTGGAAAAGGAACAACATTCCATTTCAAAATTGGAAAAATTGCATGATGAATGGAAAAATCTCCTAAAGAATAAAATTAAATCTTCAAAAGTTTACTGCGAAAGAGAAAATGCATTTAATAGTAAACTGGATGATATTTTTAATATGGCACATATCAATGCCTCGTTCATGATGAGCAGTGAAGACGACAAGCGATTCCTCTTGCCGCAGCGTGAGAAAGGGCGTCACGGGTTTTTGACTGGAGCCATACAATATGCAATTGAAAGAGGAACCGGAAATCGGAACGTATGGTGGCAGAAAAAAATCGTAAACGAATATATCTTGAAGCAAAAAGTAAATCAATTCCAATAGACTCACAATCATTATTTTCGTCATCGAAGAGTGATAGCGAAAGTATATGCCTGATTATGAAATGAGCTTCGAAAATGTTTTATTACTCTTAGAATATTATCAGCTTTGGATAAGTGGAAGATTAGTGATCGTGCATCAATGCATTTAATCAGTGCCGTTGCCGAAAATTTTGAACATTCTATTCATGAACTCGTTTTGAATCAAACAACACTGAGGCGTCTTCGTGAAACAAACAGAGTAGAAATAGCAGCATCAGTTAAGTCGACTTTCAAGTTTACAACAGGCGTAGTACATTGGGATGGAAAATTACTCCCGGAGTTATCGGGAACGGAGACCGTGGATCGTTTGCCAGTAATTTTTTCTCACATAGATGGAGAACAATTATTGGGCGTTTTCAAAATATCAAGATCAACTGGTTCGGAAATGGCGGAGGCTGTTTTCCAAAGCTTAACCTCGACTGGAGAGTAGCGATGTCGTGGCGGCTTGCTTCGATACCACATATTCAAATTCTGGAAAATTAAATGGAGCAGCTATTATTTTAGAGCAGAAACTGGAAAGAAGTTTATTATATCTTCCTTGTCGACATCACATATGTGAAATTACATTGTGTGCGGCAATTGAATCCGTAATTTGTGAGATTCAAGAATGACTGGAATTCCTTGAATACAGATATTTTTAAAACAGCCATAGATGATCCCAACGTTCATATACAATTAAATGATGTGAAAGCGGAATTAGCGGGTTTTTGTAAGAAAGAATTGGCAAATGAGAACATGCTCGGGATGGGATGATTACAAAGAATTATTGGAAATCACTCTAATTTTTTTGGGCATGATACCAAATGAAAATGTCTGTTTCCCTCTGCCAGGGCCTATGCATCATGCTCGCTGGATGTCCAAAGCCATTTATGTGTTGAAATTATTTATCTTTCGTGCTGTTACAAGAACAGAAAAATTTACAGTATATTTGCATATTTGTCGTACGATTTTATGTGAAAATTTGGTTCCATTGCACTAAAGCAGCTAAAGCACCAAAGCTGGATTTGAACTATTTTCGAGATATTTATTTCTACAAAACACCTGATGAAAAGTTGGCGATGGCTGTGCCAAATAAAATGTGTATTCATTTGTGGTATTTGTCCGACAAAAGCATCGCATTCTCTTTTTTCGATGAAAACGTCTATAGTGCAGAGAAAAGAAGAATGGTGAAACAGTTGAATATGATGAGGGATGTAGAGGCAGAGTCAATTAAGCGCGACGAGTTGAAAATTGATGATGTGAAAACATTCATTACGAAAACTGGCAGATTTTGTTACACTAAACACTGGCGATTTTTTTAAATGGTTCAAGATTTCCACAGATTTCTTAAATAAAGATCCGATTATGTGGCCTCAGAATGATAATTTCAAGAATGGGATGAAGATTATTAGTCAAATAAAAGTCGTTAATGATATTGCAGAACGTGGTGTTAAGTTAGTACAAGATTATAATAAGAAATTAACAAAAAATGAAGATGAAATGCAGTATTTACTTCAAGTCGTAAAGGATACACACAGAAGTTTCCAACCCATACCAAAACATCCTTAATCTGTAGAAGATCATCCTAGATTGATTATTTTCATTATACAAATTAAAACATAATATCATTGTATAGAAGAAACAATATGCGTAAGAATAGTAATAATTTGTCTAGTTTTTGTATTTTGAAATTTGGCCATAAAGTCGCTATTTGTGAACCGATTTTTTAAATCTTTGATGTTTTGGAAAGGTAATTATCTCCTCTATGCACCACAGTTTTGATTTAGGCTAAGAAAATTTTTTTATGTTCGTTTGAAATTGAAAAGTTACAAAAAAATACCGTTTTTATCGAACTTCGCGCTCAAGTCGCGACCTCTAAACCATCTTCGATTGACCCAATATATTTTCTGTTAAAGTTTCTAGCATAACCTCACATATCTAGGGAGTGTCCCGTTAGATATTGGAACTTTCGAAAACAAGGGCTTAATTCGCCACTTTATGAAAATAAACTTTGCCCCTTTTAAAGTGTAATATTTAACTGCGTTAACCTTCACCTTGTCGGTATTTACTAAGGTAAAGACTGTGATTTTCTCCGTTAAATAATTACATGAATTTTAGGCGAATTTTATAATCGCTTCGACTCAATGATTAAATTTTTCAACTCTTTCAGAAAATTCAAAAATTATTTCGGGATACTAATTTTGTAATGAGTAATTTATCAATTTTCGCATTTCCGACCACTTTGACAGTGTCTACCCCGGACAATTCTATATTCAATAATAATCATCGTACGTATGTCACATTTCATTTTCTCTAAAAGAAAAGAAAATTGAGGAAAATATCTTAAAAACTATGAACTACTAGCTCATATGACATAGTTGATACTAGGAGATTGGTTTTTTGCAACAACCACAAATTTTTCTTGTGGATGTCTTCTTTTTCGTTTCACTATAGCACATAAAGCATTGGCCTTTATGCGTTAATCGACCGGATGCGTCTCGATCAAATAATTGGTCTGGTGTAAACAAAGTACTACTAGGCCCTTGTAATTGTTCAATTGGTAGGCCTAGAATGCATTGTATTGCACTTCTGGTAGCATAATGGCTTACAACTCTTGGAAGGAGAGCTCCCTTTTTTATTAGTGGGATGTAAAGGTTTTCACCCAGATCTTCTAAAAATTTTCGCTGACAACTAATTTTTACAGTTTGTTTGTTGGACGGGTTATTTGTAATATAAATTATATACGTTGCTAGTGCCGCTATGTCTACAATGGTAAAAGGCATTGCCAGTGGCCAGCGATTTGCCTTCCGCTTTGTTGTATATTGTGACATCATTTTGTTAATTGTATCAACGGCTCGTTTAGTACAATTATAATATAAAATAATATCGGGTTTTAATTTTGTTCCAGAAGTATTCTCGTCGTCGTGCTGCGTCGATAATAATATTACTGCCTTGTTCGCTTTTGGCACATAGGAGCAAAGCATCATTTTTCCTCCAAAACCAAATTTGCTTGACAGAACCTTTCTAGATCTAGATGGTTTGAATTCTACGGGAATACATGTTTTTCATGTTTTTTATTGTACCGACTATTGATAAATTCCATGTTAACCAATCCTTTGCAAGTGGTATGAAAGTAAAAAAATTATCGGTAGTGACATTGCGACCGCTATTTTAGTATGGAGCTATGAGTTCCTTAACTACCCACTCACTTTGATTTTTGTCACGAATATTCCCAATTTTACCCGTATAAATTTGGCCATTGAACGGGTATGCGGGTTGGTATTTCTACAAATTATACTTTGCATTGAACTATCAAATAATTTACAAAATGTGTCTACATCATTTAAATTTTTGGTGTTCGGATTAGGACCCATAAATAGTGGTTCGCGCAAAACATTGTGGGCCAGCAAACGGTGTAAATTAGGATCCAATTTTCGCCATTTAGTTTCCATCGTTCTAGTTTAGATCATCTCTATTATCATCTGTGTTGTCGTTTATATTACAATCTTCTTTGTCATAGGCCTCTGAGTAAGTAGTTTCCCTTGTCGCAGTGATAACATTTTCGAGCCCCACAGCTTAATCGTCGGCGTCATTTGCAAGGATATAATCAGGATCGATTTCATCGTCATCAAACGCCAAATCATCTTCCGAATTCGAAGCTAAATTACGCACTACACTTTCAAGAAACTTTTGCTTTTCTTCATACGATAATCTATAATAGATAATTTTTGATGCAATAGGCGCAGTAATAAACCGTTATTTTATCTTTTTTCATAAATAAAGTTACAAATTTAATTATATTGTATTGCCTGCTCATTTCAACACTTGACAAATATTCTAATTTCTCCTTTTCCATCTTTGTTTTTTTTTTACATTTGCAGAATCACAGTTATTAAATAATGTGTTTTTTACTAACTAACTAAATTTATTAAAAATAATACATCGACTGAAATATTTGTTGGTAAAATACATGCAAGAGCAACAAAACAAAATTAAAAACAGTTAAGTAAACAGAGTTGTATTTAAATGTCCCATGGGATATAAGCGAAAATATATGAAATTTTTTTCTTTGCCCGTGTAGTCGTAGTCAAGATTGACGGATTTTTTTTGCCGACAATGCAAAGTTTAAACAGTTACCAATAAACTGTATAAACAAAAATTGAACTATTTATCATAGGTGAGAAAAACAATATTATTTTTGTTAATAATTAACTAGAAACAAGAAGATGTTTTGACAATAATACTTAGTGGAAAACATGAACATGATACATTTTAAAAGTACAACGGTAAGGTGCTTTATAATACTACGGATATTCACTTTGGTTTTTATTTATTTTAAAAATCAAGAAGCTATTGGACATTGCTAAAAAATTATGCATTTCTCTGGTGGCCTTTTGTAAGTAGTTTCAAATTAATAGTTCAGATTTAGTTAAAAAATACCACAAATTCTTTTCTGTGAAGAACTGTAAATATCATTTGTCCGGTTATAAAGCGGTGGTCAGTTTAATCGTGTGCGAATTCTCCATATCCAAATTAAGCAGCAGGTCGAATGATCGTGGTCGTGCTCTCGTTTTCAAGTCTCATGCCGAAGGTCAATACGTTCACACGTTTTTCGATAGCTATAGGAATTCCTTCCGCTCGTCAAAATTTAATGAAAGTACTTTATTTGGTTGATAGTATCTCGGCACTTTATTACAAATGAGTCAGAAAAGTTCTAATCCACACAAAATATCCTCCTTGTAATGTATAATTTAGTTGTAATTTGTTGATGGAGATCCAATACATAGCTATTCAGGATAAGGTTATTTAGTCTTCTTAGCGGATTTGTAACTCAACATCCCTTATGTTAGATTACAATGATTCATTTTACTACTCATTCGTTAATTATTAAAGGCAAGCAATTGAGAATATAAAATTACACTGGCATACCATATCTACACAAGTTCTGATTCAGCATCACAAAACAACTCTAATTTAACAAACAAAAAAAAAAAAAAAAATGAGATCCATTACTTTTTATATATTTGCTTAAAAGTTTGAAAAATTTTAATTCTACCACCCTTAAATGAAAGAGCTTTATTTTCTTCTTTGTATATAAATGAGTAGCAAAAAAAAAACAAAATGAATTGGTTTATATGTAAACGAACAGATTGAACTTTTGAAAATTTCCCAAAACATTAACAGAAAAAAAAAATCAATTATCATATAAATGTGTCTGTCTGTATGATTTACAAAACAAAACTCGAATACATAGAATTTTGGCCAAATAGAAGATGAAACAAAAACAACAACAAAAAATTATTTAATTTAATTAAATGGACCATTATACAACTTTGGGATTATTTTTTTGGGAAAAGTTCCAAGGAAAATAAAATGAAAATAGACAAAAAAAAAATTGTATTCCAAAATGAACAAAATATTTATCCTAGAATATTGTAATGGCGTCAAATATATAAAAGTTTTCTGTTTTAGTTGAATTTTCACTTAGTATATCATTTTGAAATATTTATTTTTTTATAGAATTCTATATGGAAAAACATCATCGCGTATTTATGTATTATGTATGTACAAGGGTACGAGTACAAAAAAAACAAAAAAAACAGAAGTTCTTATTATTTTTATTCTTATTGTTTTTCATGTAATTTTTCTTAATAATATTATTATTGTTGTAAGACTTATTATTATTATTGTTTGTTATTCTTAATATTATTTTTGTTCTTTATTTTGTTTTGTGAAAAACGAACACAAAAAAAAACAATTTTTTGAAATACGAACAGAATTTATATGTAAGCAAATTAATAAATTCAGCAATTTATGATTCCATGTTAAATCTCTTAAGAAAACAAAAATAAGCTGAATGAAAAAGAACTTTCCATTGTTTTATTATTATTCTTATTTATTTTAAGTTCTTTTCGTTTTGTTTTGTTTTTTCATGTTCGAGATGATGAATGGTTTCCAGTCGTGGAAAACAAACTCGCGTTTTATTTATCTCTAGTTATGTACATATACTCTCATTTAACACTCTTAAATAGCTTATTAGCAAAGACATTGTACCATTTGTTGTTTTAATTTAACTTTTCTAATCAAAAATAATAGGAAAAATTATTATTTTCGACTTCTTACTATTTTGGCTTCTTGTGTTCTGTGTACATAATATTATAACTCCATATACGCTGCTTGTCTATTTTTTCCGCGAAACTATAATAATATCGTAAATATAAGTAGTATTTTGGATTCTTGAAATACGAAAAAACTTAGATAAATACGTGCAGAAATATAAGCAACCAACTAATCCCCAATAAAAATAAATTTCAACAAATCATCTCAACCCAATTAGCTTGAAAAATTTTAGTTATACGATCAAAATATTTATGTATTTATCTACGTATGTATCTATGTCTGTATATTTCTGTATCCACTCATCACTAATAAACTGTAAATAGTATTATGGACTTATATGTGTACATACCAATTTTCTATGTACACATTTTCATTTAATTATTTTAGTTTGCCCTGTTTGGTTTTAGTATTTTTGATGTTAAACATACAGAAAATTACAACAGTTCATTGATTTAGTTTTTCTTCATTTCATTCGTCAATTTTTTTTTTTTTTTTTTTTTTAGTTTATCTAGTTTCATATTTCTTTGGTTACGATGAAAATATGATGTATCATCGTATGATGTTAATGGTGATGTACAATGTGTTTAATTCAATTTTGGTTTCGCGCAGTGATTTATATCAGACATAGCTAGTTCTGAAATTCATAATATAGCGTTTTGTATATATTATCGATATCACGTCACAATAATTAAATGAAGTTATTGTATTCTGTATTAAATTTAATAATTTATCATAGCTAACTGTAGTATTATTTGCATTTATAGTAAACCTTTCCTTTAGTTATTGGTACAGAGAAACATGTTATTTGAAAAGTTTAATATAGTGCAATACTTTGATACCAATCCGTTCTCGGTGAGCGGGAAGAGTCGAGAGGATAAACGAAAATTAAAGAAAAAATGGCTTGTAGGATATCTTTCTATGAGGTCAGTAGATAAAAATTCCGTTTCCGAAAATCCTAGCTGCTCATATTATTGAGAATCATTCAAATCACCATTTTTATGCAATTTGTATTGTAATAACTTTAGACAAAATAAATAACTAGTTGTTGCGCAGTTTTCGCGTAATTTTAATTGATAATTTTTGAAACTTAGCCAGGTTGATTTTAAAGTTTATTGAATTATATTTAAAATTAACTCAGGATCCAGTTTTGTCTATCTTATGGGTACTTAATTATATCACTTATACGGGAAAACTTTTTTTGGCTCATCGAAAAAGTGCGGACGATACAGTGAATAAGTTCTATGGTTATGGTGGCAAAATAGAATACATGAATTAGTATTCGGTTTTTTGAAATTTGCTGTTGTGTGTTTATTTTTGATCGTTTTCTTTAATTTAGTTTGGTTATAGAATGGAAAAGAACGGGGTTGGCTATTTGGGAATTCGATTCAAACGTGATCGATTCTTCGATGTATTAGACTCCTATTTGAATTAAATCAGATTCATTCGATTCTTATTTAAATCAAATATGAATCGTTCATGTTCGAATCGAATTCCTAAATAGCCTTGCTGGTAATATTTTTTTCACTGTTACTTGCAGAAAACGCATTTATTAGTTGTTAGGTTTTATCTTTTTATGTGATATTTAAATCTGAATATAACTTTTACTTTATTAATTTTTTTATTGAATATTAATTAATTCATATAATATCTAATATGCTACCGGTGATTAGACCATTTTAAGTGTGTTTCGATTAACAAGAGAAGTATATTAGTATTTACGAACAGTAATTCAACGAAACCGACTAATAGACAGAATTCTATTTATTTAATTATATGATTTTAATATGTTCCGAAGATTGTAAGATAATTCAATCCAGTTTCGAACTGATGAGCTTATGATTATGAAAAAATCAATCTTCTCATCAGGCCGCGGCGACATATCACCCATAACACAATTTACATTCTATATACAGAATGTGCTGTGCGTTAAGTACTAGCGAATCGTACTAATACAGATGAATTCTCTTACAATTTTTCTTCTTCACAATATTCACACAGCTCTATTTCTGTGTACGATTAAAATCAAATAAGTGAATATAACGTTTCCATACACATATTTTCGACTGCTACGATACTTTTTGTTTGAATTTATGTCAGTCTTGTTTTTCTTAACACAGTGAATTCATCTAGCTACTGTTGCTTCCAATAAAAGGTTTGCTATTGGCATAATAAATAAAGTTAATTATTATTAACAGTGGACTATTTGGCCTTTTTATGCTTTTGATCCATTGTTACATAAAAATTGTGATGTATGTATGATACAATTTTTTACGTTGTTTTAAAAGATAATTTATTTCGTTTTAATTATCAAAGTGATACTTTAAATTTTATTAAACGTTTAAAGATACAGACTTTTGAGAATGAATTTTAATCATGAATGTATTCATGAAGAAAATAAATTTAAAATATGTGCTCAATATGGGAAAAAATCATCTTCATAGAGCACAAGTGAGAATTTCAGATCACGGAATAACATGAGGAGCATATTAAAACCCTCATAAACAAAGATTTTGATTAAAAATGATTTGTAATTACACTGAGAGAAAAAACAATGTAAATTCAATAAAAACAACTTTATTTTATAGTAAAACCTTTATGATACCCATAGTTAAAGTAGACTTTTTTGATTTTGATGTCGAAACAGTTTAAAAATATAACTTTAATTCCGCAATGTATATTTAACATTTTTCGATTTAATTTTAAATGTGCAACATGAACTTTTAATTGTTGATCAACTTTGATTTGAAGTTTACAAATAATTCAATTCCAAGTTGTTTCCATTTTTGATTTAAATATTTTATAGAAGAAATAACCATTGATTCAATGTGTGAAAAATTTAAATTTTAAATTACAATGATTTAAATGAAAGGTGATAATATTTTGGAAAAAGGTTGAGTAAAGTTTTTAAAGGATACCACCAATTTTAATTTGAATGATTTATAATTTTAAAATAAATTTAATTTCACATTGGGTCAATGATATATTAATTTTGAAATAAATACAAATGCATTTAATTTATTCAAATTTATTTTCCTTTATTCTGTTATGCAATAATAAACAATTTTTAACTTTAAACTATAATTTCATTATATTGATTCTAACAATTTTGTTTACAATAATAAAACTATATTTAAAAAAAAAATTAATAAAATAAAATATTAGGAACATTAAATTTAATTTAAATAAACTTATTTCTAATATACGTTTTTCCATTATTAATGGAATACATATGTAGAGGTGGGCTAGTAAAAAAATCTATATTTTTAATATATAATTTGTCCGTATAAATATTTCCTACTTGGTAAGCTTGAAAGTGATTGTCAAATTTAATAATATTAATTAAATAAACAAGTATTAATAGATCTCCTTAATACATAATTGATTTTATTTTATATAACTCAAAATTATCCGCAACATTTTTCACTAAATAATAATTTGGTTTATATTCAGTTCCTTTGTAAATTACTGAAGTCTCACACATTTTTATACTTTTGTAATAAATTTTTTCAAAGTCAATAATTTTTGAAAAGTAATCTTCTTTTGTTAAATCTTTTATTTCAAACTTGTTGCTATCAATAATATATTCGAACCCATTTTCATATTTGAATACAATTTGTGAAAATTTTAAACCTGATTTTATTGCTAACGAATACGAAGGATTTAATCTTGAAGTTATATTGTGCATATACATTTTCGATTCTTTGTGTTTAGCTTCAAATCGCATTGCCCAAAGATATCTGAAAGGCCCACAATTTTTAATTGCCGTGGCATAGTGAACTAAAAAGTGAAGTTTTGGTTTAAGAGTTGGTCCATAGAGCTCGATGTATAATAAATGGTGATTTTCTATTAACCGTTTTAATTTGTTTAGTCCATTTAAGGTATATTCTGATTGTTGTAATAAATCAATTATTTGAATTAATAATGTTAATAGTTTCCAATGACGATTTTGCTGGGGAATTAAGTCACCTATTAGGGGCAAAAAGTCCACAAAGCACATCATTTCACTGGCAGACATTTTGAGGGTAAATCTTTTTAATTTGGTTAGCTCAAGATCTGGAGAAATAATTCCTATTTCAGTTTCACCAAATTGAAAGAATTTTTTTCTGCTATTTAAAATATCAATCGATATTATATTATCTTCTATTATAGCTGATAATATGTTGCATATATCATATCGACAAACTCTCTCAAAAATATCATGCATTATATCAAAACAGAAATTCTCGTGGGCTTTAAAACATTCTAATTTGTCAAAAATACAACTAGTTTTAATTCCAGTTTCTTTAAAATTATTAATTAACAAGTCTTCCATGTAATTATCTTTATTACTTAAAAAAGATTCTAATTCTGAAACGTCGGTTTTGGTATCTTCACGGTTTCTAGTACAAACACGGCAAAATTTTTTAGAATTGAATAATTGAACGAAGCCGAGAATGCTATTCATCCCTAGGTTATCACCAACAATCACACCTAAAACAAAACGAATTCTAAAACTACCTTCCAGAGTATTAATTTCAATACCTTCTTCTAGTTCTTTTAATTGTTCAACCAAGTGGTGAAATGAGTTGTCGTTGCCAAAAATTTTAATATTGCTAGTAGCAATAAATGCACAATGAAAAATTAAATCTAATTTAGATAACAAATATTGTGGCATAGTGGGGAAAATATAATAGAAGCCGCATATTGAAGAACAGTGGCTACCTAAAGCATTATTAATTTGAAAATCATCAGCATATAAAACATAAGGTATAACCAGATCATCTTTATATTTAAGTTTCTTTATTTTAAAAAGTTCTGCGGACGCAAAATTTTGTAAATTATTAGAACTCAAATATTTATCAGTATTTTTTAAAGTTTGCTTTAATATATGTGGAAGTTCAAAAATGGATTTGATTTGAAACACTAATGGCATTACATATATGTTTGAAGTTTTAGGCGCTAACGTACACTCAAAAAAATATGCAGTGTTAATTGGTTTTTTATCCGAAAAAGTATTTTATTTTTGTCCAACCGAACATAGTTTTATAAAATTTAACACGCATCAACGGATAAAACTTTTTAACTATCCGAAAAAATACATTTTTAGAAAAATTTCTTTTGGATTTAATAAAATGCACCTTTCGGTGTTTTTCTAATAAAATACACCTTTCGGTGTGTTCCTAAACATGAATGTTCCTGTTTGGTTTTTATGCTGTGTAAAAGTTTTTATCCAAATGTATTTTATGGCATTTTTATTAAAATATCCGATTGGATTCAAATTTTAAATATCCGATCGGTGGGACACTATGTAACACCGATTCGGTGTTGTGGTGACCCTTTATTTTTTTGTGTGTAGGATTTCCTGACTGGACCGTTTCCGAGACAGTGTTACTAACCACAAACGTAGAAGGGTGATCGAATAAGTTTCTTTCTTTTAATAGTTTGAAAAGACGGTGCTCGGTGTTTATTTCTTTAAATGGATTATTACAGAAATCCAATATATTTTCCAACTTATTTAGATCAGTTTTATCTTGAATTGTATTCTTTATGGCACTTGATACTAATGTTAACAGTTTTTGTATCAAATTTTGAATTTCAAAAGCTTGTTTTCTAGACAAGTTATTATTTGCATAAAGTTGCAAAGATAATGTTAAGGAATTTTTTTTTAAATCCTCTATGAAATTTTCTATTCCGATAGGTGTACTATTGGCTCTAGAATTTCATTTTCCGGTAATACCTTATTTACGTCATCAAAATTCGTTATTTGGACTGATTCAGAATATTTGTCTACCATTTGGTTACTTGTGTCGTATTTATGCAATTTATCCAAGTGAGATCTAAGTGTTGAAAAATTTGAAAATAGTTGGTTACACTCATTTTGTTTACATCTAACTATAATTGATTTTCCAGTAATTACATGATCAAATTTATAATGGAGTATCAAAACTGCTAAGTTTGGATAGCGTTTTAAACATTTGAAACAAATAAACATTGTTAATTAATATAATGTATTTTTATTTAAGACTAAAACAGGGATCCCGATTTATAAATTTCAAAAAAGTAAAGATAATATTCATACACTCTTCAAAAAAAAATTATATGTAATTAATAAACGCATTTAAAAAACCTCTTTAAGATGTCATATGGTTAATAAGGGAGACTAAACTTGCCGATTTCACATCAAATTTGGTATAAATATTAAAAAAGTATTGCTGAAGAAAATTCCATGGTAGTTCACAAGCTTTTGGATATTTTAAATTAAATATTTGGAAAATTTAAAAACAGGTAACTAGACTTTCAATAAATGATGGAAATTTATATAGTGTACCATCAAAATAAACATAAAAGTTTTTTAATTTAGAGCAAACTGAACCTTCTACCACGAGAAAGGGTTATATTGTCAATCAACTATAGTAATATTTTGATGTCAAACTTTCAATTTTCCTTTGATAATCTTTTATACACTCTAAATGTAAAACAAATGATTCTTGGGCATCTGCAATGGTAGATTTTCTTTTGTTGCTGCCAGCACAGGCTAAAGTACGGCCAACCTTTTAAGAATTCGGAAATATTATTTGTTTTTAAATCTCATTGGCGGATTAGATACGTTTTTTTCCATTTATCCTTAACTTCTTCCCTATTCTCAATTTCCCGTTGTAGCGCAGTTTTAAGGGCAGCCGATATTGTTTCATCAAACTCAATTGACTGATCTGGCTCTTTGGATACTGAATTATCTCGATCCTGATCATTTGGAGTTCAGCATGAAGTATTGGATTTCAACCTTTTACATCTGCTATTTGCGTATTTACAAAAAAGTTTACAGCTTGGATTTTTTTTCCCCTGACGTGGTATGTATTAGTATTCCTATTCAATTGTATATGTAAATTGAGATGTAAATTAGAAATGATATTGATAGTACTGTATTAATATGCTGATTTTGCATATTAGTTAAACATAATAAACGTAAAAAATTATATTATCAGATCGAACTATTAATATAACTATTAATTTACCTTAACTTGTTTTTCCGATGGAAAAATCGTTATAATTTTATCAATCAAATTTGGAAAATCTGACGGTTTTATTCGAATATTATTGATGTTAATATCTTCTACAATAATACGTATTAAATCATTTCTATGTGAATTCATTAGTTTTTTGTTTAATTCATAGAATTTTATAGTTGATCTTCCCAAAGTTGATTCACTCAAAATTATCGTAATGTCCTTTAAATTAAAAAAATACATTATACACAACAATTTGCATTAAATATAAAATATTAATTATTTATGTTACTTTAATTGTTGTAGTTGAGTTGGGAGATGTTGTTTGCAAGGAACATTCACTGTCTATATTTTTATCTGAACTTTTACATGTTTGATGCCCTTTCATCCATTGATTGACTTTAGAATTTGTCGATATAGTTTCATCATCTATTCCAAACTTAAATGATCAAAAATATAAAACAACTTGTGGGCGTGTATTATACTGAGTTAACACTAATAAACATTCACGTTGCTTATACAACTCGTTGATTGATAACTGATAAAGACCGCCGAGTTGTATAATCGGCATGATATAAGTATTAAAGTGTCGAACAACTTTATATTGTATATAATATTCAACTCAGAACGTCTACTAAACAAGTTCAAATTACCTCAAGTTTACGCCAATTAAATAACTTTTCTCTAAATATGGCTCTAGGCCCAACATGTGGTATAGCTTGTTCGATATCATCTTTTGACAAATATTTTAAGCTTCTATACGTAATTTGGTTTGCTGAACAATACAAAATAAAAAATATTAAATATAACAGACTTTTAATAAATAAACATTCATAGACCAAAACTCTCTGAAATATTTTAATTTTATAACATTTTTTAAATTTTGATTAGAAATAACAAAAAATACAGTTATCTTTGGATTCATGGAAAAATATAATTTTTTAATTACTTATTATTACTTAAGATTTATCTTGTTAAAACAATTAGAGGATATAAAAAATTATGAAAATAATATTGAAATCGGTTCACCTCAGTATTATTACAAAAATTATTGGATTTACTTTATAAAATGTTCACAATATATTTTTTGTATTAATTAATAACGGATGAACTGGTTCAAAATTGTTTTTACTCTCTTAGTTTGTTCTATCTATCTATACAGTTAGTTAACATGAAATAATTAGAAGAGTATATTTTTCCAAAAGTAATCTGCATCACCAAATTTAAAATTCTTACCCTCAAGTTGCGGTAAAATTTCTAATAATTTAAATTCTTTTAAAAGTTTTAATAGTTTATCTTCATCGGATTTTAATTCATTTGATTCGTTCACATTTGCGGAAGTTGCACTTAATAATTCCTCATTATCACAAACGGTGTTATGTAACATTGTTCTATAATAGACGATTCATCGATCGGTGTAGATACATTTTCTGCTGTATTCAGCTGTGATGTTGTTAGTAAATTTACTGTATCAGAATGTACATTACTTTTAGAGTTTACAATTTCAGCTAACTGTCCATCATCATATAATTTACCTTCAACTATATCAATATAATGATCATCCATTTCATACGCTATAATATTGTAATATCACGTTCGTTAATAAATTAAAAAATACACTACACTAATTTTTTGAAATAAAATCCAAATCAATTTTTTTATATTTGATTAGTTTATTAGGATTAATAAAACCTTTAACATAGCACTATTTAGTGAACTCCAAATTATGTAATTTATCTTTTTCTTCAAACTTATTGGCACATATTGAAACAAAAAATTTCATAAATGAACTGAAATGATATAAAAATGAGGTAAAAAGAGATATCGAAAATAAACCGGTAAAATTGATGTTGATTCTACTTCATTTCGAATATTTTCCTTTTAAATCAAAGTTTTGTACAATATTTATAAAATGCGGAGTTATTTTAATAAGGTTCCAATATATAATCGAAAAAGAAATGATTTAAATCAAACGTTTTGCTGTTTTATTTAATATGTTTAGTATTTTCAACATAGCTTCAATGACTCTAACACTTTATTTTGATGCAATTTCATAACTTTATAAAAAATATTAAATCAAACGCGATCCACTTAAATTATAAATTGTGTTTTTTTCTGAGTGTAACAGTATTTATTTGCAGATCATGTCAAATACGCTTCATAAGTTGACGAAAAGTCAAATTACAATGGCAGTAATTATAGTAATATCAAGCCGTTTAAGTGTTATAAATTTAGCATCTTTTTGTATTGCCAGCCCTCAATTTATTGTTAATACTAATCTAAATAAAGCGGGACATTTGGTCCTTTACAAATATAGTGTCAAACTACACTGACGTGTTTTTTACATTCGTTTTTATGCTGTTTAAGTTTTTATTTCAAAAGTCGGCAAATTTTTCAACCGGTTATGGGCCCAGAAGACGCCAAAGTGATTGAAATAATTATTACCAAGTAATAATTAATTCAGTTCGTGTTTGTAGCGATAAATTAACAAAAAAAAAAGGAAATCGTAGAAATTCAATACAAGAAAAAATAAATGTGTGTCGTTTTATATATAGAATTGAGTTTTGTGTGTAGGCGTGTGTCGCTTAACGGTTTCGCAATAGTGCAATAAATAGTGAAATAAAAACAGAAAAGGATAATATAAAAAAAATATATATACACCCATCCTTCGATTTACGAAATATCTTTTTACGAATTTTCGGACAATTTACGAAAAATTCAGTTAACGAAATTTCGATTTACGTGGAATTTTTTGGGACGAATTAATTCGTTAAGCGAATGATGGGCGTAAACCGAAATTTCGCTAACCGAATTTTTTGTAAATTTTCCGAAAATTCGTAAAAAGAGATTTCGTAAATCGAGGGATGGGTGTAGTTATAAAAAATGGCAAACGATAGTGCTTGGAACGGCGTAGAAAAATTGCATGGTAGTGAGAATTATCATACATGGCAATTTTCAATCAAAAATTTGCTCGAATTGAACGATTATAATAAATGCATCAAACGGGAACAAAAACTGAAACAGATGAAACAAAAAAAAGAAAAGCAAAAGCCAGAATTGAACCAAGTATTTCTCCAAGTATATTCGTACATGTTGCGAATTCAACCTCAGCAGCTGAAACATGGAAGATATTGAAAGATTTATATGAGGATCGCGGTCTTTCGCGTCGTATCAGTTTATTATATTTATTACGCAAGTTGGTGACAATACGTTTGGAAAGTTGTGATTCAACGAACGATTATATTTCACAAGCATTTGAAACTGCGATTAAACAGTATCGGTTTTTCTGTGCCAGATGAGTGGCTTGGTAGCATTTTGTTGGCTGGTTTACCGAATGATTTTGCTCCTATAATGATTGGGCTTGAAAGTAGCGGCATCAAAATAACGGGAGATTCAATCAAATCGAAATTACTAGATTGCGGTTGTGGTTCGAAATCGGTTGGCGTTCTTTGGAAACAGTGGTAGCAGCAATAAATCATAATCATCGTCACAAAGCAATGTGAAGCGTTTTAATTGTGGTAAACGTGGGCATATGACTTAAGATTGCCGTTCGCCGAAAAGTGAGAATAAGTCACAGCCACAATATAATAAAAATATTAAAAACCAAAGCCCACATGCAAAATTTGCATTTTTATCACCGGTTCAGGATTCAGTTCAAGTTACAAGTGCAGCATATTTTTTGAAACAGTGCCATGAAAGTGAATGGTACATAGATAGTGGGGTATCACAGCATATGTCACCATTTGAAAATTTGTTCACCGATATAAAATCATCCTAAATTACACAAATTACTTCGGCAAATTCAAGTAAAGTTCCAGTTAATGGTGTCGGTAAAATACAAGTGCGTGTAAACGAATTCGAGATAGAGTTTAATAATGTTTTGTGCGTTCCTGGTTTATCTGCGAACTTGTTGTCAGTAACACAAATGATAAAAAATGGTATTGAAGTCATATTTGATCAAAATGGATGTCGAATTTTCAATAAATTAAAACAGTTAGTGTGTGACATTAAATCAGATAATGGTGTATATCGACTTCAGGTACAACAAGTTAAATGTTTAGCAGCCATGACACAGACAAAGAGTGGTTTATTGTGGCATAGAAAGTTGGGTCATATAAACTTTGCGGACATGTGTAAGATGAAAAATGGTTTAGTAAATGGCATCAATTTTGAATTATAAAAATGAAATTGAAATTAAAAACTGTGAGGTTTGCAAAGAAGGAAAGCAAACTCGAAAACCATTTGCTAGTAGCACAACGCGCGCCGATAACATTTTAGATTTGGTTCATTCAGATTTAATGGGACCAATGGAAAATAAAACAATCGGTGGTGCTAAATATTCATACTTACGTTTATAGATGACCATTCAAGAAAGATTTTCGTGTATTTTTAAAAGAAAAGTCTGAAATGTTAGATCGATTTATTGAGCTTCAAGCTGTAGTTGATAAAGAAATGGGAAGACAAATTAAAGCATTAAGATCAGACAATGGCACAGAGTACATCAATCAAAAGTTCGAGAAGTATTTTAAGATGAATGGTATCAAACATCAAACATCAGTTGCGTATACACCCGAGCAAAACGGTATCGTCGAAAGAACAAATCGAAAATTGGTGGAAAAGGCTAAATGTATGTTGTTTGATTCGAAGTTGGATGTTTCGTTCTGGGCTGAGTCTTTTAACATGGCAACATACATAATAAATCGATCAGCAAATGCCATATTAAATACAACAACTCCAGAAAAAGTTTGGTCAGGCAATAAAGTTGCTGTTAGTCATCTTCAAGTATTTGGTGGTCCGGTCATGGTGCACATCCCAAAGCAAAAACGGAAGAAATGGGATAAAAAGTCAAAGAAATTGGTCTTCGTGGGATTTTCTGAAGGTGCAAAAGGCTATCGTTGTGTCAATCCGATCAGTAAGAAACTTGATATCAGTCGAGATATGTTCTGTTTATAAACGAAAGTGGTTCTGACCAAGTTGTTGTAACAGAAGATTCAGGTGATTTAGAATTAATGGAGGTATCAAATGAAGTGAGGGACAACGAACAAAGTGTTCCCACAATCAACAATGAACTCGTTACCACTACTCCTGCAAAATCAACTAGTGAGCCCGTCGAAAGTGAATTTGAAGAACCATTGGTTCCATTTGACAGTTCAATTGAAACTATATATGACGCAAATGATAAAACTTATGAACACAGTGGTAGTGTTACACCACAACAAACAGTTCGAAGAACAAGTCGTACACCAAAGCAAAAAAAATTTGATGGATATGTTACGGTGCCTGTGGTTTACTTGCTCAAGTAGATGAGCCGATAACATTTAGGCGTTGAATAATGAAAACTGTGAACAATGGAAATCGGCCATGCAAGAAGAAGTTAGTTCGTTAGTCGAAAATGGGACTTGGCAGTTGGTCGATTTGCCCAAAAATCGCAAACCAATAAAATCAAAATGGGTGTTTAAACTCAAGCGTGACGAATTGGGAAATGTTACTAGACTTAAAGCAAGATTGGTTGCGAAAGGTTGCTCGCATGTCTATGGAATCGATTTTGAGGAAGTGTATTCACCAGTGGTACGTTACTAATCGATTCGTTTTGTCATTGACTTGCTGTCAAAAATTATTTGAAGATTGATCAGATGGATGCAGTGTCAGCATTTTTGCAGGGTGATTTAAATGACGACATATGGTATGGTTCAACCGGAAGGCTTTCACGATGGTACAAATAAAGTCTGTAAGTTAAATAAGGCGATATATGGTCTTAAACAAAGTGGACGAGTATGGAACGAGAAATTAACAAAGATGTTAAAGACATACGGCTTAAAGAAATCAATAAATGATCCGTGTGTGTTCTTTAATGATGATCTGTCTTTGATCATTACGATCTATGTTGATGACTTCCTGATTTTTTTGGAAAAATCAAGTCATGTTGAACAAATTGAAAGAGGCGTTATGCAATGCATTAAAGATGAAAGACATGGGCATTGCAACTAAATGTGTTGGTTTGCATGTTACGTATGAGAATAATGGAATTGCCATTGATCAAAAATCGTATATATCAGAAGTGATTGGACGATTTGGTATGGCAAATTCAAATCCAATTGCAAGACCCAGTGATCCAAGTCAAAAGCTGTCTATTACAATGTGCCCAACAACTAAAGAAGAAAAAGAAGAAATGACGAAAATTCCTTATCAATCATTAATTGGTTGTTTGTTATTCATTGCACAAGCAAGTCGGCCAGACATTGCATATGCAGTAAATGATGTGAGTCGTTTCAAGAGGATATTGAGATACCTAAAAGGGACATTAGATTACAAATTGCATTATTCAAAATCTGATGTAAAGCATTTAACCGGGTATTGCAATGCAGATTGAGCATCAGACATCGACAAGAGACGCTATTGTACTGGTTATGTTTTCCAACTAAGTAATGGTAATAAAAAAATAAAAATAAAAAAAATGTAACACAAAATGGCATGTAATTTCATATTCAATTTTTTTTTTTATTGAGTGAGGGTGTTATAAATTTAGCATTTTTTTTGTATTGCCAGCCCTTAATTTATTGTTAACACTAATCTAAATAAAGCGGGACATTTGGTCCCTTACAAATATAATGTCAAACTACACTGACGTGTTTTTTACATTCGTTCTTATGCTGTATAAGTTTTTATTTCAAAAGTGGGCAATTTTTCAACACTAAGGTATTGGAACTAAGTATACATTAGGATCAAAAGCTAGAGATGTGATGAATCCTGAGATTAGTAAATAAATCGAATTTTCTTCCGAGTAATTTTGAAATTTCCAAGCAAATACGGTTGCTTCTGCCATTCAAATGAGGAAAATGATAAATTTCGTGAGGAGCAATGCAGGTAAAAATTCCAAAAAAATTAATCAATTCAATTAATTCATAAAACTATTGTCTAATCATGTAGAAGCAATAGACGAAGTATATATTCAGGATTTCTTTGAATTCGTAACTGAAAAGAAAATTAAAAGAAAAGAGACCTGTGCAGTCTATTGTTAATGCCGCATACTCGGAAAATAATGACAGTATAACTTTTTTGGTAATTTCGAAACAGAAAAACTTGATGGCGAGTTCTTCGTCAAGTTCTTCTGTTACAAAATTACCAAAAAAGTAACTGCCGACAGTTTTCGAATATACATAAATCAAAATTGTTAAAAACAATTTTCGGGAGCTGTACGCACTTTAAAAAATAACTTTAATTTTTAATGCAACCTTGCATTATGACTCATGTATTACAAGTTATTATTAAATTGTAAAGTATTGATTGCTTTAAAATGAATTTTAATTTCTAAAACGAAAATGTCTATTATGTTAAAGGTAAGCTTTTCAGTTTTTAATTTATAATTTATTTGTGTCTACGTTATTACGATACAAACCAAATTTAGCAAAGGTCTGAACAACTTATTTAATTAAAATTAAAATTGTAATTAAATTTCTTTCTCAGATGCCTCTTTTACCATTATTATCAGTTAGTTCAGCTAGATACTAGTTATACTGTTAGTTCAGCTAGATCTGCCTCGCTATATTTCAACAATACTTGACTCATGTCGTGCGGCTTATACTTTAACTATGATTTCATCACATTTCGATAATCAACTAATAGAAAGGTACAATTTCGCATAACATTTCTACATTAACATAAAAACTGCAACAATTTACTCTGTTATCTCCTCAGATATCCCACCGATCAATAAACAGATGGTTTCTGGTGAGGTTCTGAATGTTTCTAATCTGAATAAGATAAAAATCAACATCCCCAATTATAACAGCAAAAATAAAGTAACTTTGTTCCTACATAATGGTACCTGCATTTCTGAAATAAACCTAAGTAGTATATAGTAAGTGCCACTGCGACAGTACAACATTTCATCATGACGACAAAATCCAATTGTTTCTAATTTGGTCAAAAGAAAGGCAAATAAACATCACGAAAATCTCGAAAAATGTGAAAAATTACCTAAAATATAGATGTTAAGGAACCTAAAGCTAGGCTAACCAATGATTCGACAATTTCTCAGAAAATAATCTCAGAACCTCAAAAATGTCTATCCAACAAGCTAACAAAAAATAATTATCCATAACATCACGCAAATTAAAATCTATACTTCAATCCTCATATAATCTCAAATATACAAACTTCCCATTTTGAAAGAAACACTACGTTCAGTTCCGTAGGATTAAGTTGAATACAGAAATGCTCTCAAATTTATTAAGTGAGAAGAGGACCTTATACTATATGTTAATCAATTTAACGCGCCCTTAACCTCAATTGATAACACTTCTGAACCCATATTAACGCCATTTAAATCAACAAAACTGCAATTGATTCGGCAAATTTGAGTGCGCAAAATAATTGTTAAAGATTATTCCAAAGATATGTTTGCCCTAGGTTTCAGATAGAGTTTTAATATTAATTTTTTGAAAAGTAGACTTAAATATTAAAGCTTAAATTGAATTTTGGAAATTCAAATAAATTATCAATTAGTCTTGCCTGAGACAAGAAGAAATATTGCCAGACCACATATTCTAATTTGATACCTCCAAATCTGAAAAACGCAGAATTTTTGTTTACAACGGTACCTAAATACGCTTATCATAATATTCCGTTTTGTTTCAGAAATTCTTCCAGATAACCATTATAATTTCATTAAAAAAAATTCTTAAAATCTTAAAATTTTAATATACATACAATTTAATTTGAACGTCCAGAAACCACATTCAAGAAAGAGGGGCAATATTTAGTGAACTGTAGTTAATAATAATAATACATACCATAATGAATTGTTCGTTATTCAACGTTAAATTACAAAATCTAGTCATTTAACGTCTGATTCAGTTGATTTCAACTTTCAACATAAAAACCATTGCACATACCTGAAACAAAAGAAAATACAAAATTAAAATTGAATTTCCAAAAATATGGCGCTTAATCTGTGCAGAACTTTTGTTAATCGTCAGCTCATTTCGAGATCATTTTAAATAAAATTCGTTTTATTTAAATAACCAAATTTCTCTTTGGTACCTTTCGGGGCCTAACATCTCCTCAACTTGTAGTTGCAGAAAATGCTGATTTCAATTTTTCTCCAAAGCTGTGATCAACAACACCATTAGATTTTTTATTGTGGATTTTGTTTGAAGGTCAATTATATGCTAACAACCTTGGACCGATTAATTATCTTAAGAACAACATTCGAGTGGCAATTCGTGAAACAACTCCATCAACATGTCGAAAAGTCATTGAAAATTTCGATATTTATAATATTTGTGAATTCGATAACATAACCGATTAATGTTTTTCTAAGTGTAATTTGTGAGAATTCAGTGAAAATAACTATAAGCAAATTGCTTGTCATATGAGGAACCATTTAAAAGCAAATGGGCTAATTAATTTGTGCCCCGCCCAAAATTGTAAAATTAATTTTAAAAATCAATCTAATTTTCGAGTTCATTGTTATAGATTTCATAGAAATGAAATCGTAAAAACACGTTATGAACCAATCTTAAATATAAACACCAAGTTACGAACGCGGGAATAAATTCCCCTCAAAATGAAGTACCTATGCATAATTACTCAAAAAAAATCCGTAGACTAAACGTTAAACAAATTGAGGCCGTAACGCTAAATAGTAAGTATGGTAGTGAACAGAAGGATATTCTTACTATAATTTAAGATTGATAAACTAAAAAAACTTATTTTATTTAAAAATAGTTTTAGTCGATGTAAATATATTGAAAGTAGAAGTTGTGTCTAGGAATAAAATAGTTTTGTGAAGAAACAATCAGTCATGTTATTATTATTATATTTCATTACTTTATACATTAAAAGCGATTATGAGTGACGTTCAAGAAATCCGATTGTTCATCATAGTGAAACCTGAAGGATTCGTTGCTCTTTTGAGCTATAATGGCGTTACAAACTTATTTATTTGTTTTGTTTTGAGATGGTTTCTGAAATGGTATAATTATTCGGGATGAACGCAAAACAAACATAAAATGTTCGCTTGTAGCAATGCTTGGAGATAATTTGGGTAGCCATTGAATTCAAGGTTTTATAGAAAATTTTTGTAAAGAACTGCGTCGTTGCAAACTTTCAGAAATGACAACTTATTTCCTAACAACGGAAGTTATAAGTATAAATGAAATTAAACAAAATTCCTAGCTTAACGAATTACAGTTTTCTTTACCAAAGAAGTGCCCCTGGACTTCCATCGCGCATTGAACCGTGTTTTTCAACAATAAAAATATATTTTCTATTGATTAAGTGAGCTTGTATTAGGTTAGGTTTTAATTACCACCTTATAAAAAGTGGTAATTAAAACCTTTTCCTTAGTGCTACTCTAAGGAAAAGGTTTTAATTACCACTTTTTCTTCGAAAAATTGATGTTAAAAGAAAAAAAAAATGTAGGAAAAGCTTTCGAAGTCTGTAATATTTTAATTCTAATTCCAATTGTTATGATTATTCTAATAAAAAACTTTGATAACAACCTATGGAACATTTTTTTTTTCCAATGATTGAATGTGTCGAACAATTTATGCATAATAAATATTAGTAAGTGAATCATCGTTACTAACTTACCACATCGAAAGTTATTTCGAATGCAGGAGGGAGAGTTTTCCACTTCTGAAACTTCGCCCGAAACATCTTTTTATAACTAATTATTCTGATTTAATACAAAAGTTTATTGATTAAGGAAAACATTTGTATCTTTACCAACGACCATATCATTAACAAAAGTAGGTTTAACGTTTAAATGCCAGTTAGGAGTTTGTTTTATATTCAACATGTTAAAAACAATACAATAACAACTGTAGCAAACCGGTTGCGCCCAAAAATTGATTTAAAATTAAACCAAAATTTTTAGAGTACTCCTTAACAAATATTACAGCGTCATATGTAGAAAATGATTGGTTACTTCGACATAAGTTATTCTGTAAAGCGCTGTGTAACAGTTTGAACTCGTAGCTGGAATCAAACTGGTGTTTAGATTATGTTTTGTTTTAACAATACATTCTATGCCAACCATTAGACCCTTTTAAGTTACTTATTTTAATCAATTTTGTCTTTTTCTTTAGTGAATTAATCCATGTACAAACTTAGAAATGTTCTACCAACAACAACAAGTTGTAAACCATAATTTAATAAAATAATTTTTATTTTTGAATTAAATTTTTAAATAAGGAACTGCAACGAAAAGTTTGAGATTATTTTCAACGACTAAATATGGGTTTTTGTGCTTATTTCTTAAAATATTTTCGGAATTGTCATGCTTATCGTCAGTATTTCTGATACCTTTAGTAACTATACTTCTCTGATAACAATTTTGAATTAGAGCGTCTGTTAATAACTTAAAGTTTTCAAAATAAAAAGCCGGATTTGACAATCTCAAAATTTTTCCGGCTAAAAGTAATACCCTGTCTTTTTTGTAAGGTGATGGATAACAATAATATAATTTAAGTACCGACTTAATGTGAATAAATCTGCAATTATACTTTCATCATCATTACTATTACTCTAGTATTTAGAAAGGCCTGACGGCGTTGGTTTTTAATTTCACATATAAATTTAAATCGCACGGTAAAAGTATTGGTCGAGTCCAAAAAAATATTAATTTCGAAATGAAGGGCTCTTTTTAGGTTTTTTACGTTATTTATAAGATTCCTAAAAAATAACCAGTTTTAGAAATTTTGTCTGTCCGTCTACAAATTAGGGTTGCTCGGCTTTAACGACAAAACAAGGGAACCGATTTATCGACGACTTCCATAAAAGCGATCTACATTTCAATTCATCTCGATATCTTAATCGGTTTATAGAGAGAGAGAAGATTATTATAAAGCCCATCGTCCGTCTGTTTGTACGAGTGTACCATCAGATCAAATTTTACACGGACTGGTCCATTTAACCCTCGCGCGTATACCGAATCGGTAAAATTTTTTTTTTCTTAGTTGGTGCAATCTTATTTTATATTCATGTGACGTTTGAGCAGATACGTCCATGAGTGTGAGTTTGGAAACAACGAGTTTACTTAAAATTTTGTGTTTCCAATGGAATTACGGCTATTATTATTACTGGTGATAAAATGTGGCTATATGAATATGACGTCGAAACTAGCCAACAATCTAGCCAATGGCGCGCTAAAAATGAGCCAGCACCGAAAAACCACGTCAAAGTCGGTCGAAAATTAAGGTAATACTCAACGTTTTCTTCGATTACCGTGGTGTGGTTCACCATGAAATCATTCCAGAGGGTCAAAAAGTCAATAAAGCAAACAACTTGGCCGTTTTGATGCTTCTATGTAAAGCAATTCGTCGTAAACGGCCGGATTTGTGGGGAAACAATACATGGGATTTTCACTACTATAATGCGCCGTCACATTTTAGCCTGATTGTGAGTGAACTGAGCCACCGTACTCGCCAGTAAAATAAACTTTTCGCGATGTAAATAAATGGCTGTCAAACTCACCCTAATGGACGTATTCTGCTTAAACGTCACACGAATTCCAAAGAAGGTTGTAACAACTTAGAAAAAAAAAATACCAATTCGGTTTGCGCGCGAGGTTTAAATGGATTAGTCCGAGTCAAATTTGATCAGATGGTATATAAATATACATAAACCTATAGGGTCTTCGAACAGTTTACAGAAGACATCCATAGAAGCTCTTTAGATTTTAATGTATCTCAGTATACAGTTAACTTATCTCTAGGAATAATGGCTGGTTCTACAGGGTGCACCATTTAAGTTTATTCTAGGAAAAAATGTTTCAGTATAGCCACAAAGTCGTTTGTTTTTGATTGGCGAGACATACCTAAATTATATTGGATGTGTTAAACTGGTATATGAAGTTCAATTTTGTCTATCTCTTTACTAACCTTTCCTAGCGACATTTTAGAAAGTAAAGCACAGGTAAAAATATATTTCAGGAACAAGTTTTTCGTTAAAAAAGTAAAGGTCCTTCACAGGTCATTTCAAGGCCATTAAAGTTAGGTAATTATTTGTCCCTCATCATTGAGATAAACCGGACAAATAATACAATAAAAATTAATGCATTACGGGAGCAGTATGCTACTGGCAGAGGGAGTACAAAGGCAAAGTGGCAGCCTAAAGTCTTCCAAAAAAAGTTATTTTCTCTTAAGACAACTTTCTTTCGGTTTCCTTTTGGCTGGAATACTTAGTTTTGTTTTCCTCAATGCGGAACAAAAAAAAATAGTAGGCAGACCAATGCCGGGTATTCCAGCTAATATTGTTATCAATAAATAACAGTTGAGAAAAAGAGCAATTAAACTAGCAATTTCAATTCAGTAAGAAAGATTAAATTAATTATTAATTAAGGAAAAAAAATTTAGTCGAGAAATCTCAATCTATGTTTGAGTACACAATTCGTTGGCTGGTCCACCTGCCAAGTTTTAATATAGGATTGCACGGAGCTGAGCAAAACGAAGGTTGGTATGTAAAGTCCGTAGTGTAACTTTTGCATTAAGAAAGTTAAAAGTAAACTGCGAAAGAGTTGGAGCATTAAAAAAGATTGCATAGAATTAACAGACAAACAACATTGAAAAGGTGGTTTTATTATTTTTTCCATTTTATTTTTGCCATGTAAAATGAGAAAATTTTCTAAAGTAATTTCGGGTGCTGATTATGGAAATGTAGTTGTTATGTCTTTATAAATATTATTTGGTAAATTATTCTTAGTGTACTTACTGTAACCTCTTTATGTAATTATATTATTTATATTTGTATCTATGTATTTTATGTATAATGTTATTGTTGTAATTCGAGTAGAAGCTAAACAATTAAAAAATAAATAAAAAAGGTCAGTCAGGTCTGTATAGCCGAAAAGCTAACCAAGTTAAATAAATAATAAAAAATTAAATAAATTATAATTGTTGTTCACGATCTAAACGTTTGTTTCTTAATTAAGTTGAAGTGGTGGATGGCCTGATTCATAGCTTTCTCAATAAGTCGTATAAATATTAGTAGTAAAGATAAACTAACCATTTTATGTGATGTTCGTTTGAAAGGTTGTACATTTATCTTTAAGGTGGTGTGTTGAAGTTTTATTTTTAGCTGATTGTAGAGCGTACAGTAGCTGCCTGTGGCCTATTTAGGCCAAGAGAATTTAGCTATACACTTTCATGTCACTCTTATGATGCTTTCAAAAAATTAATTATTTGTATTATCAATATCTGTCACAGCGCTCAAATAAAGTGAATGACTGAAAATTATGATTTTAAAAATCAATACTCCTAATTATTTTTAACTTTCAACAACCAAATATGTTCACTCGGTTTAAAGAAAATTTTCTCTAGAATTTCCTGTTCCCTCAACATGTTTTCGCAAAGCCAATAGACCAAAATGTTATTACTGATGTTATTATTCCGATTTTTAATTTTTACATCATTTTCTACCTTTTCTTGAATCTATACTCAATCGGGATTTTTTGCAAAATCGGAATCTAGTTTAACTAAGTTGCACTTTTCTGGAAAATATTGTTTTAAGATTAATTTGAATATCTCGTATTTCCAGAATACGTAAAAGCTAGCATTCCCATTAACAAAATTTCAAAAATTCCCATTTTCCAATTATAATTTTGGGATTTGGAAACATTTTTATTTAACTTACAACTTATGTTTGGTTCAAATCTTACAATCAATTGCTCACCTTTGCTTCTACTTACATAGGTAAGGGTAAAGGTAAAGGTAAAGGTAAAGGTAAAGGTAAAGGTAAAGGTAAAGGTAAAGGTAAAGGTAAAGGTAAAGGTAAAGGTAAAGGTAAAGGTAAAGGTAAAGGTAAAGGTAAAGGTAAAGGTAAAGGTAAAGGTAAAGGTAAAGGTAAAGGTAAAGGTAAAGGTAAAGGTAAAGGTAAAGGTAAAGGTAAAGGTAAAGGTAAAGGTAAAGGTAAAGGTAAAGGTAAAGGTAAAGGTAAAGGTAAAGGTAAAGGTAAAGGTAAAGGTAAAGGTAAAGGTAAAGGTAAAGGTAAAGGTAAAGGTAAAGGTAAAGGTAAAGGTAAAGGTAAAGGTAAAGGTAAAGGTAAAGGTAAAGGTAAAGGTAAAGGTAAAGGTAAAGGTAAAGGTAAAGGTAAAGGTAAAGGTAAAGGTAAAGGTAAAGGTAAAGGTAAAGGTAAAGGTAAAGGTAAAGGTAAAGGTAAAGGTAAAGGTAAAGGTAAAGGTAAAGGTAAAGGTAGGTAAGCAGCACCCCGTCGTGCGAAATAAGTCATGTATTGATAATGATCACTTAAAGATCGACATTAATCTGCAAATTTAAATTAAAAATTAGAATCAAAAATAGTTTTACAGTGTATTTCCTATTGAAATTTTTAATTATTGCTTATTCTGAGTGTTGTATAAATATTTATTACATAAAAAAGATATTTAACTTTAAAAATCTTTTGTTATTAGGAAATTATAAAATTTCGAAATCCTAAAGTTATAAATGATGCTATTTGTAAATTTCAAATTTGAATCTTTGTTTTTTCAACCCTGATTTTCCTATACAATACAATATTCGAGCCCCTCGATATAGATTAAACGTACAACTTGCCAATTTTTCCAATCTACGCTTTAGAATGGTGCTTCGTACGTTAAAGTACAAATTTATTATGAGCTGGACCAAAATTTTAAACTGATCCCACCCTCGGTTGTATTGTACGAATGTTATTTAATTTATGTGATTTTATGTTTAAAAAATTATTTTCAACAAAATAGTGAAATGGCACGCAAATAATTTTATGTATTTCAGAAAAATAGAAATAAAATTCGTATCTACTTAGACTTGTACTCTATTTAGTATTTTCCTTGCTCGCTTTTTTCATTTAAATCTCGCAGCTAATTTAGAAAAAAGCTTTTCATTGCTATTTTTGAACCATTCAACCAAAATCTATTAGTATATTATATTGTGTATAGAAATATAAGATGGAAATGAAGAAAATTATATTTTTGTTGTTGTTATTCTTATTTTCATTTTCTTTTTGTTCATTACATTTGTGTATTAAACGAACTAAAATTATTTTGTTTATGCTGATGCTGTAAATATGTAAGATGTATACGAGACTAAATATATATGTATATATAAGTTTTGACTATATTTTTGTTTTGAACATATTTATAGATATTATATATAGTATCTGGAATAATATACATTCAATTTGAGTCACACGCATCACTTAACTGTAGTTAAACAAACGCGCCAATGTGTTTTTTTTTTTTTTTTTTTGAACAAATTTTCTTATTTTTTTGGTAGCTGTTGTTGTTGCGTTGTTATCAAAAGAAAATTTATGATGGTATTTTTCTTATTTTTGTTTGTAAAAAATTTAAGTTTTTCTTACCCAAACAGTATTCTTATTTTATTGTTATTTGTTTTTTTTTTTTTTATTTTTCGTTTATTTTTAAATTAATCAAAAGAGTTTTGATAGTAAAAACAAACAAAATTATATTTTCAGTCTAACAAGCAACTTGCCTTCTGGGAATTGTTTTGTAACGATATACTTCTACGTTCATTTTCAAAAATATACAGAATGGTTAAGATAAAATTCTTACATGGACCACCAACACTTTATTCTTGTTTTATTAACATTAAGTGTAAACAAACTACATTACAGTTCTAAAGCAAAATGGATGAAACACCATCTTGAAAATCAGATAAACACACAGTTTATTTGTCGGATTCGTGTTGTTTTCCATAGAGGTCATAAACATAATGTGTAGCAAGAAAAATAAGAGAAAAATTCTCGTTTAATGCGCACTTATTTTTTGTAAAAACTTTTCGTCTAGCCGAAGCTTTCACAAAAATAATATTACATTAGTCTTGGGTATAAACAGTTCTATTTGAAATCTTTGAACATCAACAAATTTTAAATCTGACAATTTAGATTCTATTTTTCTATAGTTCTTGTCTTACTCCCTAAGAGCTTTCTCATTAAAATAATTGAAAACACGATGCATCGTTCTGTCATGGTTCAATTTTATACGAAAAAATAATTAATAAATTACAAACAAAAAATTGAACTTATTGACAAAACATGACACAATTACAATTATTTTTATATGAGTTTGTGTGTGTGTGTGATGTCATCAAATTATATCGCTTGACATGTTGGATTATAATTAAAACGAAATTAAAAATGATTTCATTAAATAGATGTAGAAGAAGAGGAAAAAAAAGGAAACGAGGTACAGTGACGGATTTACTGATATGCTAAAATTGCTAAAGTTTTATAGAGGCAGGGCTATTTACTTAAATTGATCTAACATTTTTTGTTTTGTTTTGGTTTATCGGATTTTATTTCACCTGTATGTCTATGTAGTAAAAAAAAAAAAACAAAGATACAATCCGCCTTTTGATAATGTTTAGTATCCCTCACGCATATTACATCTCGCATAAATTTCCGCACTCGTAGGTACATATACCTATACCTACAGCAACATTGGATATAATTTTAGTAAACAAATTTTTATTGTTATGTGGATCAACTAAAAGAGTTTTGCCAGGATTTGTATTTTTATATTGCCTTTTTGTTTTATACGTTTTATGTGCTTTATTTTTAACAAAACCCGATTTTTTTTTTTTGCTATTAACTTGATTTGAAGATTTTATATGATTTTTTTCGATAAAATAAAGAATATCTGAAAGCCTAAAATATGGTTCATATGCGTATAAAAACAAAATGTGCCTTTGAGAAGAAATCATGTAAATGCAAACGTTTGCGAACAATAAAATTTTTTTGTTTTACTAGTTCACGTAGAGGAAATATTTTTTTAAAATTATTGGTGTAATTATTTTTAACAAGAGTTACATTTCCATGTATCTGTTTTTGTATAATAATTTTAAAATTGTTCGTGATTATTTTGATAAATCGTGGATTTGTGTTTGTTACCATTACTCGTAACCCTTTTTAACCAATAACATTGTAAAAATGTATAGTTTATATTTAAAGTTTGGGCAAATTGCTTTTATGTTTCGAAATACATAGATTAATAAAAAACTTCTAAAGATCTGCAATATATGTTGTAAAATCTCAATTAACTAAAAAAAAATATCCAAAAAGTGTTCAATCAGGATTTTTAAATCTACATTTCAACCGTATGAAATGGTTTTAGTTGGCAGTAGTGCCAACAAAACAGGAATTAAACTTAAAGTAGGTACACTTTGTTGGATAATAATACAAATTCTACTTTAGTAGAGTAATAATCTCAGAAAGATTTTGAAAAGTTTGAAGGCAACTTTTCTATTTAACCTTAGCATGCATGGACAATAAATTTGTATATGTTATAAGGGAAGTATTTACAAATGACTGAGAGGTTGGTTGTATGAATTAGTTGTTGGTTTTAATTAATTTATAAAATGACCTTATTACAGGTATTATTTTAAGCTTGTTTGTTAAATGGGTGTAATTAGGTATTAACCGACTAATTAAGATTGTAGGAAGTGCTGAAGGAATCTGATTCGACTTCCACCCTTTAAAACAAAGTTTACAATAATTTTATTAAGCAGCTTTCTAGAACTATCTCCTGGAAGTCATTTCAAACTAAATATATTAACTTATTTTTAGATTGTCAAAGGAAAACATTAAATTAATAAATACAGAGCGCAGAAAAGTTTATAAATATGAAACATTTGATAAAAAAAGTTTTTTACTTAAAAAGTCTTTTTTATTGTGAAATTATAAAATTTCGAAATCCTAAAGTTGTAGAACTTATAGCTTAAAATTGTGATATGTTGTGATAACTTTTAGATTATTAAATATATTACTACTGTCTACTTAGGTGTCTGGAACCGGATGAATTATTTATTACCAACACACCTTTCCTTTCATTCAGTTTTGTTTATGTAAAGAGTGAACAGTGGACCTGGCTTATTCCAGAAAACTTGCCTTAGGCTTGGTCATACACTCTCTATCAATTCAATTCAATGACTGGAATTATATTTATTTGAAAAATGAATAATTATTGTGGACACCTAGAAATATCTAAGTACACTACCAAAAGTATACAAATTTTGAGATTTGTCGTTGAAAATGTCGGCGATTCAGCTGGAGTGTATTGTTCATATTTAAAATGTTAATTTTTTTAGCTACTTAAATGATCTTCGGCCATGTAGAGATTATAAAGCAATGGACTGTTCCCAAGAAGAAATATTGACAATTACGTGACTGGAAAAGATGTACATAAGCCTAAACATTCCGGCAAAATTAGCGCGGTTTCAAAAAGAACTTCATAAAGAAGCCTACCAAGTGGAAATGCTTCGTAAAGCTGTTATTAGTTGCGCAGTTCTTACTAACAGGGGAAGTCATTTAAACAATGGTTTTGAAATCGAGAAGGGTTTGATGGAGAAAACGAAGATGGAGATGGACATCTACGAATTCGTGGCCAACAAAAAAAAAGCTCAACACAAAAATTTTTTTTTGATTTGTTACAAAATAAGCATCAAATTATGAGGTAAGATTTAACGAAAGCTGAAAAATTAAATGTTTGGCTGCCTTCAGCACGAGTATCTAACAAATTAGTTTTACTCCTTATTCGTTCAGTGACGAAATTATTAAAAATTAGTTCGAGTTTATGAAAGCCGTCATTATTTAAAAAATTTGTTAATATTACAAAATTTTGATATTTTGTCGGCTGATAAAAGTTAAAAATTTCTTTAATTTAAGAATTTTTTTTAATAACGATGGCTTTCATAAATATGAACTAATTTTTAATAATTGCGTCGCTGATGCCGAGTTTGCGACCATTTTCTGATGAAAAAATTTCAACAGACAACCAATCGACATAGTCTACTTTGTAAACAAATTTCCCCTTCCGAACATAATTCTTTTGTTTTCCATTTAAAATATATTGAATCTGCTGAAAATTTTTCTTAAGAAAATGGTCGTAACCTCGCACTGAACGAATAACAATTTTGTGAAAAATTAGAAATATCGATTTAAAAGGTCGGACCGACATGTTTTCATGGATGGTTTCCATGAAAAAAAAATATAGGTGTGGCGAACACACGACTTTCTTTTAATAACAGAGAATTTTGAGAAATTTTAATTTTAAATTTTTTTTTTTTTTTTTTTTTAAATATTTATTTGAGCTTTAACACAATTTAGGTTTTTAAGCTCCTATTAATTTTACATAATATTTTTTTTTTTTTTTTTTTTGATAATATATACAACGTATGTTACATATTTACATATATTATTATCAATATTTAATATAAATAAAGTTAATAATTTTTTATGCTAATACTAGTTTACTTTGGTAAATTAAGTTAATAATTTTATATCTACACATTTTATTTGAAACATATTTGTGAATTTTAATAATTATATTTTTTTTTATACAAGTCAATTTTTTATACTGATATCAATTTATAATTTTATAACTGTTCATTTATTTGTTATAATATATTTGGTATATTTTAATGTTAATGTTTTATATAATAAGGTTAATGGTTTAATATTAATATTTATTTATTTGTTGAGATTTTTATTTATATAAAAGTTTAAGTACTTAAAATTTGATAGTAAAAATAGAGAGTGTTTTAGTAAATTAATAAGATTATTGGTATGAATAATACTGATATATAATAATTAATTAAGTTATTTGTTTATTGTTTATATTTTAATATTTTATAGTAATTACATATGACTGATAAACCCTATAGCTTTGATAAATTTCAGAGTGCATCGTAAGAATTTCTCATTATCCCCCAAGGCTTCTTTAAGGTTTGGAGAGATTTTTGTTTTCCTTCTTTGGTGATTATACTTTGGGCAATTTATAAGTATATGATGAATAGTTATGGGACAGTGACATATGTCACATTGAGGTGGATTACATTTTTTCATCAAATAATCATGTGTGTATCGAGTGTGGCCAATTCTGAGTCTACATACAATAACACTTTCGTAACGTGATTCTCTTAATGATGTTTCCCATGGTGCTTTTGTTGTTTTAATCTCATATAGTTTATGGTCAATGCATTCATTCCATCGGCCGTTCCACTTTTCCATTAAACTATTCCTCACATGTTTTTTTAGATCATTAAAAGGAACATGATCTTGTATTATTTCATGTAGATTTTCGTTTTTTCATCTGATTTAGACAAAGAGTCGGCTTGTTCATTACCGAAGATTCCTGAGTGGCTAGGAACCCACAAGAATATGATGTTCTTATCATATAGTGAATGTAATTTTTCTTGTATGGCTTGGATAATAGGGTTATTTATTTGGGAATTTTGGAGAGATACTAAACTTGAATAGGAATCTGATACTATAACAAACCGGGTGAAATTTGATCTGCGCACGCCTTGGATAAAGCAATTTGAAGTCCTACAGCTTCAGCTGAGTATATAGACATGATATTTGAAAGTTTATATTTTTCCTGTTGTATTTCATGGTAGATTCCTACTCCAACCCTGTCGTTAGTTTTTGAACCATTAACATAAATAAATTGGAAATTTTTATATTGATCCTGAATCTGTTTGAATTCTGTATGGTAAATGTAATTGTTGGTCATATTCTTTGGAAATTTTAATAATTTTTTAATTACGATAGGTAGTTTTAGTTCCCAGGGAGGAATTTTACGTGGATGGAGCGCCATAAGGTTTGGTAATATGAGGTTATAATTTTGTATTTGAAACAAAATGGTTTTAAATATAGGATTGGCAAATAATGATCCTTGTAGTGCATGGAGTGCTTTTGTTTGGAGGGGATGATCTGAATAAGTAGATATTTTTGTTATGAAGTTTCTTGCAGTTATGGCACGACGATAAGAGAGAGGGGTTGACCCAGAATCAGAGATGATGCTCTCGACTGGGCTGCTCCTAAAAGCACCAATCGATAATCTTAGACCCTGAGTGTGAATTGTATCTAATATTTTTAAATTAGTGGTAGATGCATTTTGGTATATGACACTGGCATAATCAAGCCTAGATAAAATCAAGGCATTAGGTACTCTTAGTAGTAGATTTCTATCTGACCCCCAATGAATATTTGATAATAGTTTAATTACATTAAGAGTTTTAAGGCATTGTGTTTTCAATGATGAAAGGTGTAGTTTAAATGATAATTTTTGGTCCAGTATTACCCCAAGGTATCTATGATTATTATTAAATGAAATTGATTGACCTTTTAAATGGATATTCGGGATGGGGCGATTTGTTCGACCAAAAACAACACCTTTTGTTTTTCCAACATTAAACTCAAATCCATAGTTTTCTGTCCAAATACAAAGTTTATCAATGGAATTCTGTAGGAGAGATTCACAATCGTCCATATTTTTAGATCTTAATAAAATTACTAAATTATCCGCAAACATAGTTACCTTAACAGGTGATTCAATTTGTTCAATTAATCTGATCCTTGAGGGACACCGTTTTCCTGTTCATATGTGTCAGATTGTTTATTATTGGTGATAACTTTAAAACGTCGAACTTTTAGAAAAAATTTTAATAAACTGAAATAAATTTCCCGATATGCCATGTTGATCTAAGATATTTAAAATATGTTATTTCCAAGTTTTGTCATATGCTTTGTTGATATCAAAAAATATTGCAATTATTTTTTCACCGTTTCGAAATCCTATTTGGATTTCATTAACAAGGTATCCCAAAGCATCAATAGTTGATCTATGCTTTTGAAAGCCCATTTGAAACTTCGAAATTAGATTAAATTCTTTGGTTATCCATTTGACACGTTCAGCTACAAGTTTTTCCATAACTTTACACATTGTGTTGGTCAGTGCAATTGGTCTATAGCTTAGGGGTAATTTTTTATCTTTTCCAGTTTTGTTAATAGGAATAACATCAGCTATAAGCCATTCATTAGGAAATGTATGATTTGTCCATAGATTATTGTAGAATTTTAAAAGGAATAATTTTGATTTTATATTTAAATTAGTCAGCATTTTGTAATGTATTCCATCAGGACCTGGTGTAGAACCACGACATGTTTTCATAATCTGGGTGAGTTGATTAATGTTGAATTCTTTATTGTAGCTATTATTTGAAAAACAATTTTGGTTCATAAATGGCCTATTTTCCGTAGTAGTCTTTATATTGATAAAATTATTGGAATATTGATTTGTTTGACTCGTTGTTGAGAAATGATTAGCGAGAATATTCGCAATTTCTAGTGGCTCGGAAAAACACTGCCCATTTGTTATAATTGTAGTTATTTCTTTAAATCTAACAATTCCTTGGATGGGTTTAATTTTTTTCCAAATTTTTTCTGAATCTTCATTTTGTCCCAGATTATTTACAAATTTTTGCCATGATAGTCTTTTAGCGATACGAATACGTTTCCTAACAAGAGCTCGACATTTCCTAAAAAGGATTGCGGATAGCGTTCCTCTGTGCTTTCCATCGAGCTTTCAGCACTTCAGAAATATCCCGAGACCACCATGGTACTGGAGGTTTATGACAATTAGTTGATGATATAGGTATAGAATTTATTGCTGCATGTCGTATTTCATCAACAATATATTGATTTTCAATACCTGGATCGTGGAAATGGTAATCATTTTTTAAATTGAGTTGTAGATTATATTTTTGCCAGTTTGCTTGATTTATTCTCCATCTCGGTCGAGGAGGTGGAGATGCTGCATTGGTTGGTATTTCTGTAGATAGTATAATGGGAAAGTGGTCACTTGAACAAAGGTTGGGATATATGTGCCAATCAAAATACATAGATACAATTGGTGATGCTATTGTAATATCAATCGCTGAAACAGTCCCATTAGAATAAGTGTCATGTGTTGGTTCTCCATTATTTAAAATATTTAAATTGCATTTATCAATTAGATTTACAATGTTGGTGCCACGTTTGTCGGGGCGAGTTGCAAATCTATCCCAAAGCGGATGATGGGCATTAAAGTCACCCAAGATTATGAATGGAGTTGTTAGTTGATTGATAAGATGCTCAATATCACTTATGGTTATATTATTATCATTTGGTAAATAAAATGAGATCAACGTGATTTTAATTGGGTAATAAATTTCGACTGCCACGGCTTGTAAATCGGTATCAATCTCAATTTCAACACTACTGTAATTATTCTGTATTAGTATTGCTACTCCACCTTTTGCTCTTTCCTCATGATCCGTAATAACATCGTTTCTATAGACTTGATAATTTTTTAGAGAAAATTTATTTCCAAATTTTAAATGAGTTTCTTGGAGGCAAATGGCCAATGGTTTGGTTTGATTTATCATTAGATGTAACTCCTAAATTTTTTTTGTGATTCCGTTAGGATTCCATTGAATTATGCTATTTGAGTTAAAGTCACACATAATTATATAATTTAAGAAAGAGATATATCATCATAATCGATATTCCCATTTCCATACAAGGAATTAAATGATTCAGTAATAGGGTTACCAAAAACATTTGTTTCATATTTACTTTCATTGATCAGATTCGGGTTTGCATCAATACTTGTAAGAGTACGGTTGCAATTTCTGTGATAAATATTATTATTATCAGTATTATTATTTTCTATGTTATCGTTAGTAGTATTTGTGTTAGTTGTATTATTTGGGTTATAAGGAAAATTTGAATTAATATTACTGTAATTGTTTTCTATTTCATTAGTGTTAGTGTGGTTATTATTTTGATTATTATTATCGTTTACGGTTTTAATTTTTTTATTTGGTTTTTCAGAGATTTGTTTGTTAGAATTAATGGGTGGTCTCTGATGGTGGTATTTTCACAAGGTTGACTGTTATTTTTTAAACTGTTTATTGGTATAATTTTTGAAGGTCCTCCTTGTACAATTTGTTTTTGTTCATTAGTTTTAGATTTTTTATTTTCGGTAATTCTCGTTTTTGTAATGTCAGCATATGTTGTATTTGATTGATGGGTTGTACTTAAAGCCGGTGTAGTGTTTGCAAAGTTACTGAAACATTTTTTCCTTGCTTCAATAAACGGTATACGGTCGATGGTTTTGATTTTGGTAATTTCTTTTTCTCTTTGAAATACTGGGCATGAATTATTAAAACTAGCATGTTCACCACTACAGTTTACACATTTTAGACTACATGCACTCATATGTCTTTCATCCAAAATTAATGAGCACAAACCACAAATAGGATCCACTGTGCATCGATTTTGACTGTGGCCATATTTCTGACAGTTTGTACATCTAAGGGGGTTTCGTATAAACAGACGAACGTCTAATATTAGATACCCAGCTTTAATTTTCAAAGGGATTGAAGGTGAAGAAAATTTTATTATTATTCCAGGAGTATCTTCCAATTTCCCATCTCTGCGTTTTTTCATTCGTCTGGCACTAATTACTTTCTCGCTTGTGAGTCCATAAACTATTTCTTTTTCTGTAAGATTAAGTAGCTCTTTGCAATAAATGAAACCCTCAGAGTTATTAAGAAAGGGATGCTCCGTTACAGCGATGTTAACTAACCCACCGAGAGTTTTAGCAGCTATTAATTTTTTTGTATCGGTATTATTTTTTGTTAGAATTAATAACTGACCTGTTTTTAATAAATTGGCATTATTAATACTGGTTTCAGTGATCATGGCAAGTGCTTTATCAACGGAAAAAACTGATAATGATCCAAGGTTTATTGTTTTTTCACATGCACTAGTGATTAATAGATACTTTTCGTTATCAATATTACTTTGGTGAAAACTATCATATCGTCGTTTTACTGGTGAAGGTTCAGGCAACTCAACAAAATCTGCTTCAGATAAGAGAGGCCCGAATCTGTTTAGATGTTCAAAGTGAGGCATCCTGCAAGCAGGAGCCGAACTATCGATATTTCCACTTAATAAGATAGTTTATTTAAATTTGCACTAATCACTAAAATTAATCACTACACAAAATGTTTTAATATATATGGTATAAGTATTTTGAAACTGTTCTTATTATAATCTTTCTTTTTTTTGTTTTGTTTTTGTTTTTTGTTTTTTTTTAATTTATTGTTTAAGAGCACTTATTCGAGAGTCGAAACAAGAGTGTTTTAATTGTTTTATTTGTATTTTTTATTTTTTGGAAACATTTTGTATTACGTAGTTTTTGTAAACCTTATACTTTTTAAGATATTTGCAAATTAAATTTTCTGGACCAAGGGAGTGGCCACTTCTGGTTAGCCGATTTGGAGTAAATTTCACTGGGACCTCCCAATTTATCAAAATTCATAAAAATATTTTCTTAGATACTCGTACTGATGGCAGCCAAACATTTCCTTTTACAACTTTTGCTAAATCTCACCCAAGCTCTACGTGATAGCGTGAAGCAGTTGAAATTTACACAATATCGTATGCCTATTTCTTAACCTGGACCTGATCAGTAAGCCGTTAAATGAACGAATTGGTCAAAAAAGTCAGCTGGACTGCTCAAGAATAGTGTAAAAAGTCACAAGATCGTAATCGCGCATTTACCTTTGTATGTACATATTTGGCATTACAGAAAGTATTAGTATATATGACGGTTTTAGAACCGTCTATATCATATAGAGCCGATGATGTTCTGGTTTATCTGAAGCTAGATATTAAAAACTTTGTTGTATCACATATCGACATGGGTAATACCCTAGACAGACTGTGGTTTAATAAGTCCGATTTAGCTAAAGTAGATTAAATATTCTATACAAAAACACACTGCGACTTGTCTCGATAAATTCACTAAATCGGTTTTATTAAATCGCAGTGTGTCTAGAGGGTATAATGCTGATATTTTATAGGTGGATGTTGTTTATAAATCTGTATTTTTTTCATGTTTTAATTTTTGAAAGCCTCTATATTTCTTAAAAGTAAAAATTTGCTGATCTTCGGGGATATTATTATAAATATTTTAGAACTGTAGATTACTTAGTAATAATTGTATCGCATGGTCTTAAGCCCCTAATTATCATCCCAACGCGAATTGTAGATAGCACTTCTTCATGGTTAGATCACTTAATTTTTAGTCATTTGCTTAAGTTAGATTTTTCTGACTGATTTTGATGTTTGAGCTAAAATTCTTAGTCTAAAAATAACTGATCATTGTATGACCAGTATTCAATTTGTACCTAAGCATTTATTGAATTCTAATGCATCTAATAATATAACTAATAATATCTATTAGCCTTCTAATTAATAGGCAACGAATGCGTCCGATGCGTTTGATAGTTTTATCTCGATTTTAAAATCTCTTGTTGGTAGAAATACTTCATGGGTTACAATTAAAGCAAAAGCCAGAACAGTTCATGGCTAACGATGGAGCTGCTTAATAAAATTAAGTTAAACAATTAGCTTTTAAGAAACTTAGCTCGTTACTTTGAAAAAAACGGATCAAATCATTATAAAAATAAATTTAATTTTGTGAATAGTAACATTAAATAAGGCTGAGTAGTTGGCGAGAGTTCGTCGAAGAGGATAGACGTGTTTTTTCTGTCCACTTCAAAAACTGAATGTAATTTAATTTAATTTTCTTTTTATTTGTTGTTTCTTATGTACTGATATGTACATACTTTATATTCATTTGTATATACATTTTAATTTTAAATTTAATTTTAATTAAATTCAAGTTTAGTGTAATAATAATCAAAGTGTAGTGAAAATAATTGAAGTGTAATTTTGGAAAATGCAATCCACCGGGATGCCTTTGTCAGGCAATGTTTTTATTTTTGTAGATAGAAAAATGAAAAGTGCATGATTTGATATTTTGTGGGATTGTATTGTACATGAAATCAAATTTCAATTTTTAATTACTAAAGTCTAATAATTCGATAGTATTGAAATAGATTTTAACTTAAATAGAAATACGGCGTAGTAAATTTTATATTAAATTTTATTTTTACGCACACCTATTTGTATTCTTATGTTTGATTTTGGGTACAATCAAATCGACACTAAAACATACTTAAAATATGGCATATAACAGGGCCAACAATATGTTTGTGTACCTGTCTCGTTCGCTTTTCGCACGGATTCTGTAAAGGAAATGTAATATGTTTTGTTGGTTTTTGTATTATAATGTGCAAACAACAACAAAAAGGAGAATCTTTTTCATTGGTTTTGATATAGTTGTCACAAATAGTTAACTGTAACTTGATACATAAATCAGGAATGTTTGTATGCGCGACCTTGAACCACGACCTGCAACTGCAACGCACATGAAAGATGGTAGAAAATATTTAACGTCAATGTGTGTTTGTGGTTTTAGTTTATAAGATTTTGTTACTTGTATGCGGGGGTTGTTTATCTCATTGTGTTTCTCTGTATTCATGAAACAACTATGGTATTCTTGAAATCATACTATATATTATATGAGCACAGTGAGATTTTGTATATTCGACTCAAACAGGATTCTTATACCTTGTATAATCAAATGGTTTTGAGTCGAATTGGAATTGGAAGCCGTCTTATACATTTCATTTAGAATGGTCTATTTAGGTAAGATTAATAATTTTTAACAGATATTACAAACTGCATCAAATTCATTTTAAATTGATTTAAATTTAATTAATATTATAAATTATAAGTTGACTCAATATATAAATAAAATGAAAATTTGGAAATGTTGGTTTAAGTTGAGTTAAGATTTGATTTTTGACACAAAATGATGTGTTCATTTATGTGATGGATTAGTAGATAAGAGAATGTTATTTGTATGTTGGTATTGTTGTTTGCTCTGTGAGTTTTTAAAGGAACAAATATGGTGGGCTAGATAAAATGAATATACATGCTCACTGAAGTTTTAGTGTATTCGACTCAAATAGGATTGGAAATTGAATTGGAATCCGTCTTGTACAATATATTGAAAATGGTTTATTTAGTTATGATTAATAATTTTTTGCAGGATATTACAAAGTACAAACTACATTAAATCATTAAATTGATTTTTAAATTATTTTAATTAATACTATAAAATTATAAATTAACTAAATATATAAATAAAATGCTAATTTGGAAATGATGTTTGGAGTTGAATTAAGATTTGGTTTGCAATTTATAATGACGTAATCATTTATGGGTGTAAAATTTAAAAACTCTTCGGAAGGCTAAATGTCAATTTTACTGATTGATACACAGATAAAATTTGTAAGAAAATAATGTTTAAGGTTCCTTTCACGGTTTTATGTTTTTACTTACTTTGCATGCTTGACTTTACAGGTAATATGTCTATAATCAGCGTTAAAGTATTGTGAAGTAGATAAGTAATAAATTTTGTAGATATTGATTTCTTTTTAGCTTAATTAGGTCAACAAGAATATAAGGGATTTATTGAAATTTAAATGGGGGGTTTTCTCACACAATCGATAGAATTACGTATATGGCAAGTTAATGAAAGTATGTGAAAGTAATGTTTAAGTTCCATAACATGGATTTATTATATTAATTACTTTGCATGCTTGATTTGGCAGGGTTTTATCTAGGATAAGGAAAAGTGCCTTTTTATATGATATTGTAAACTTCATTGCATTGCAAAAGTTTTGAGGTATTGATGAAAATGTCTCAGCATTTTTTGGATCTGTTTAATTTAATTATATCAAAGGTTAGTTTGTTCAAGTATTTTAGTCTGATGGAGTAGTTGATATAAATTACACATAATTATATATAGGTAAGTGTTGACCGTCTTCAAGCTGCAGAAATAATGGTGAATTCTCGCGCAACATCCAGAGGCTCCAAGCATCCAGCAGTTATGTAGCGTAGAAATTATATTGTCTTGTGATATCTATTTTATTTAACATTATCTAATTTATATAAGTGAATTTCTATTAATTAAATAGTAAAGATAGTTAGTTTTAATAAATACCTGGGAAACCCTATTTGAGTATTATTAGTAAATATCATATATGGGTATATGAAGTACTTAACTAAATTATTGATATTCTAGACTGTTTTGCGTAGTATCATGATTAATGTTTGAATTATATACACTTTTATAAATAAATAATTAATCTCAAAATTATTAATTTCCGTTTTAAGATCTGTAGAAAACTGCAGAGTAGTTTAAACTTAATAGTATGGTTAAATATATATTTTCAACTTTTATTTTAAATCTAGTTGGTAGTTGGTGTCTAGTAAAGGTAACTAAGGAAACATGTGTTGTGAATCTTTTAGAATTTTTAGCTCAGAAGTAGAAAAGTTTACATATGCAATTTCATAAAATTTTAATTTTTGTAATACTCTTATGTAATATATTGTGTTTTGCTCATTAAGATATATTAATTAATTTAGCTTAAAGAATACTTAACGGTTCCTCTTCCTTAAGATGCTAATAAATAAATAATTCAATTTTCAGAATACAACGGATTCTGGAATTAATCATTGTCGTGGGGATTAAATTAATCATTGATATTCTAGATTTTTTGCGTTGTAACATAATCAATGTTAAAATTATATTATATACTTATATGAATAATTATCTTCAACATTATTAATTTCCTTTTCTAGATCTGTAGGAAATTACCGATTGGTTTAAATTAAATTTTATTGTTAAGTATATATTTCCATCTCGTTATTTTTAAAATTAGTTGTAGTAGGTAAAAATTAATTACCGATCTACAGGTTAAAGGTAACTAATGAAACAAGCGCTCTGAACTTAAATCGTAGCTTAGCAATTTAAATTTTTAACATTCTTTTGAATTTTTAGCTTAGAGATAAAAGCCTACACATTCAATTTCAATCTAAATTACGATAATTTACACGGACGATCGTATTGATCATGTTTTTGTTGAACTATTTTTGTTTTATCCGGATAAATTTCCTTATAAATTTTGATTGAGTTTTCAAGCATTTTTGCTGCTATCAAACTGCGCTCCGTGTCAGGATCATCGTATATGAAAATGTTTGCTGCTCCGTCAATTAATTTTAGAGCATCCGAGATTCGCTTATTGGATAAAGCCTGTTTTGGTTCTCCGTCTTCAATTGAACGACTTTGATTATTATCCAATTCGAAAAGCTCGTCGTTATCTAACTCCTCTTCACTGTTGATATTTATCAAGTCAACGATATCGCACAGCAACGTAAAAAAAAAGTTTTTAATGATGCAAGGAGTAATCGATAGTTTCCCTAATTATTTGATATTTTTTAAACGGAAAATGACGCAAAATGAAATTTTGCGACGCAGTTCCAAATTTCGAGTATGATTAGGAAAGGTATTGCATAGGTATCGGAAAAAACGCAAAGTGAAACAACGCAAAGCGGGGTCATGCTGTATACAACTTTCATAAGAGAGTAGTGTTAAATTTCCGCTAGAGAAAGTTCTACCAGCTGTTGATTTTGGCTATAGGCTTTTGCAAAAAAAAAATAAAAATTATACAACTTAAAACGGTGCAATGGAATTTAGTTCAACCGACAGAAAAGGTCATCAAGTGTTGTGCAATTTTACCATAACAGTGAAAAATTATAGTTGATATAATGAAGTTTATTCAAAAAAAAAAAAAAATGAAAAAAATAAATAAATAAAAATTTGATGACAGTACTAATAATTACTAGCTAGTTGTGTTAAGTTTAACAATATTAGTTCTCATCTATAGTTTTAGCGGTCTTAGAATAGTGTTTTTTTGTATATGTACTGAAGTGATCAAGTGTGAAAAAAAGGAACAATAGGGCACGGACTCGATAATTAACATTTTTTTTGAGCCACGCATAGAAACCGGGAGTACTTACTCTACGGCAGATTGTGGGTGAGTGTGTATAATTTTAAAGTTTTGTTTTTTTTTGCCCAAACGAATTAAAAAAAAAAATAATCAATTGAAAGATTTCCTTATTTACACGATTTTTTTTTATTTCAATTATAATTAATTAAATTATTTTTCTTAGTCGTAGCTTTTGGTCATTCGCATTAATTAATTATAGATGTTAGAGCGAGTGTTATACATTATTATTTGTTTATTATTTAATTACCAATAAATAAGTTAATCAAAAATATGGTGTAATTTAGAATTTTGATTGGTTGATGATGGTGTGATGATAGTGAGTTCCGCTTTGAATTTTTTTTTTTCAGAATATAATTTTTTTTTTTACCAACATATGTTTTTGTCTTGCCTCATCCTATGTGGCAACTAGTAACCCCCCAATTTCCCACTGAGAACTTCCCGAATTTAAAAATGTTGGTTTGTCATATAGAGGCATGTTACACAATCCGCTCTCAAATCGTGTGTGTTCTTAGACTTTTCGCAGGTTAGGGTTCTGCTTAAGTTCTCCGCCTTATGAACTTTTAAGTGTTACATCATGTTGAACTTTTACGTGTTAAAAAACTTATTTATGCTTTTAAAAAAGAGAACATAAAACATATTACGAACCACTGACCAATTTCCTTGCTTCCAGTTTTCAGAAAGATATTGAAAAAGCTGGTACACACTAGAGCCAGTTTGGCTTCAGGAAGTCCAAAGGTTTACAGAAAATGCTTTAGTTAAATTCACTAATTATTTTTATAACGATCTACCGGATTGTAGAAACTATATTGCTGCAATTTTTATTATTTTACAAAAGCATTTGATACCGTGCAATAATTATTACTGTCCAACAGCACTTATACAGATACTCTGCTGTTGGAAAAGCTTTTAGATGCTGGATTTCGAGGAGTAATATTAAAGTGATTCCGCTTTTACCTTTTCGAGAGATGGCAATCGCAAGTAGTTAGGATTACATCCTTCGTAAAACTGTGGCTGCAGTTGTTCGGAAATTTTACACTATTGTATATTTTGCTCTTGATGATTCCAAATTATTTATTTATTTATAATATTTTATAAATAATTTAGCATTAAAAGGAAAAGCACACATGGAAACCATGTAACCGAAACAAAAAAAACAATGAAGTTGCTTCCATTAGATGAATTCCCTCTTTTATTATAATGAGGTACAATCAAATGTCAGCACTGCATACAATCTGAGATATCATCAATATAAGGCTCACAAGATTCTTGATAACGAATATTTCAATTATTTTTATTTATAATGCGCCAATTATTTATATTTAAACAAATTATTTTTTTGGTATACGGCTCTTTATTTTTGCAGATTTAAGCTTCAACTTTCAATCCCAATTCGGGATCATTATCAAAAGCATAATGAAAATTATTTTCACAATGTGTTCCTTTTTATATAAAAATTCCACATAAAACAATCAAACATTTGTTACTAAAAACCGATTTTTCATGGAAACGCACAGCCTAGACAATTTTTTCAAAAAAAAAACAGACAAAGGAAACGTAACGGTTTTGACATTATGGACGGACTACACGGAAAAAATGTATGACTTACTCCATGACACCTCGACGTACTTACAAATTTATACAAGAATAGGAGTAATTTGACAATATCGATTTGGTGACAAAGAAGAAACTTATAATTATACAGCAGTGATTACAAAATTATATGGGTTACCAAAAATTCATAAACCCAATGTACCATACAGACATCATCATTTTTAGGCAATATTATTAAACCAAGTTTAGGAAAAACAAATTCATTTATTTTAAATTCTGAAGATTTCAAAAACAAAATTACTACAAAATTATTAATTATATTTCTACTTTAGATATGTGGACGGCATAATTACTGCGGTACCGATAGATAAAATCGATTATTTTTTAGAAGCGTTTAATTCAGCAAATAATAGAATAAAATTTACTTTAGAAAAAGAAGTGGATAACAAAATTTCTTTTTGGACATTTTGTTAATTCACGAACCAAATGGCAAAATTTCTTGTAATTGGTATCATAAACATACCTGGTCAGGTAGATATATACATTTTCATTCTTGGCTCCCCATAACTTATAAAATTAACACTATACAAATTTTAACCCAAAAAATTATAAAGCTTTCCGATACTAAATTTCACAAATAAAATTTAAAAATTCTAAAAGATACATTAGTGCTTAACCAATATCCCTAATAATTAATAAAAAACGTAATTTGGAAAACAACAAATTTTCATAGAAATGCGATATCCAGACCAGAAAATGAAATCACAAACTTTTTGCCCATTCCGTTTATAAAAAACCTTTATGAAAAAAAAACGTCTTTTCCAAAATTATAATTTCAAAATTGTGGGATGTACAGCCACAAGTCTAAATGGAAATATTTTTTCCAAAATCAAAGACAAGGTACCTTTAAAAAAAAAATTAAATGTGGTTTTCCAAGTTCGTTGTAGTTGCAACGCTACGTATACCGGACGGGCAAAACAATTTTTGGAAAAAAGAATTCATCAACACAGATATGACACCAACAAAGATTTAAATTCAAATATTAGCGCACTTACACGGCATCTGAAAGATTATGCTTATATTGGCAACTCGTATGATGTATTTATATAAGTTTTTTGTCTCATACTTATTTTACTTTTATTCAGTTGTACAACCTTTCTACATGAAATCGCTTTAGCCAGGAAAAAAAAAATTTTTTTTCGAAACAATTGTCCAGGCTTTCCGTTTCTATAAGAAATCGGTTTTTAGTAACAAATGTGTGATTGTTTTATGTGGAATTTTTATATAAAAATGGAGGTGTGGCCAACGCACGACTTTCTTTTACGAACAGAGAATTTTGAGAAATTAAATTTTTATTTTTTTTTTTATTTGTTTTTAATTTTTGGAAACATTTTGTATTAAGCAATTTTATTGTAAACCTTATATTTTTTGAGATATTTGCAAAATAAATTTTCTGGACCAAGGGAGTGGCCACTTCCGGTTATCCGATTTAGAGAAAAATTCACTGGGACCTCCAAATCTATTAAAAAAGCTTAAATCTGAAGTTTCAGTTCCATTGGTTAAACCATCTGGGCTGTAGAGAGGACACAGACCGACAGACAGACTGACAGAATGACAGACTGACAGACTGACAGACTGACAGACTGGCAGACTGACAGACTGACAGACTGACAGACTGACAGACTGACAGACTGACAGACTGACAGACTGACAGACTGACAGACTGACAGACTGACAGACTGACAGACTGACAGACTGACAGACTGACAGACTGACAGACTGACAGACTGACAGACTGACAGACTGACAGACTGACAGACTGACAGACTGACAGACTGACAGACTGACAGACTGACAGACTGACAGACTGACAGACTGACAGACTGACAGACTGACAGACTGACAGACTGACAGACTGACAGACTGACAGACTGACAGACTGACAGACTGACAGACTGACAGACTGACAGACTGACAGAATGACAGACTGACAGACTGACACCATTTCGAAACCCCTTTTTTCGGTCTCAGGGGACCTCAAAACAGATAAACCACTAAAAATCTCAAGGTTCAAAATTTTCATGATTACTATACTTTATTTTACTAGAGTAAAAGACAGTAAAAGGAACTCATTTTAAAAATAATTTTCATTATGCTTTTGACAATGATCAGGAATTGGGATTGAAAGCTCAAGCTTAAATCTGCAAAAATAAAGAACACTATACAAAATAATAATTTGGTTGAATATTTAAAACTCATTTTTGGTCCTGGCTACTAAGATATTCAACAATTTACCTGCTTTATTGAAAATTCAAAACAAACCTGAAATCATTTTTTCATGCCTAAAATTATTTTTGATGGAAGGTGACAGTATGTGGATGACTTGGCGGCATTTCAAGTGTACATTAGTTGTTTTAAGTTGTATTCTACAATATTTTATTGGAATAAGTTTGTAATTTGTATTTTAAATATAGTCTTTTCTATAGAATTTGTTGTTAATATTGGATTTTTAAATCCACAGATTGTAAGTTTTGTAATAATTATTAAATAAAATAAAAATAATAAGTAGAATATTTTTCAGATAAGAAAATATCTTTTTGGAAGTTCACATAATATTTTGCATCACCATTTATTCTCAGTTTAGACGGTTTTGGTTAGCACGGTGTTTTCAAGGAACCTAAACACCTTGTTGAATGAAGATTACCTGTATATGTCAATCGACACTGGGTCATAGAGGTTATTGTTATTTAATAATAAATAATTAGGAAATATTTCGGAAATTCGTGATAGTGTGAAAAAAATCAAAATTTTAAATTCTCCGTTGTTCTCCATAAAAAATGGTGTGACCCCACCACTCACCCCACCGCTACCACGATTACCGAGGTGATTCATTCTCAATTAAATGAAATTTAGCTTCTGTCGTATGAACATAAATAGTGGGAAATTTTGCAAAATGGTTATTAGGAGACATCTAGAGTGAAACAAAGTCAATAGGATTTTGGATATATGAACTGTATCTTATCGAAATTCGTGCAAGGCACTTTCCGTTTTGGATAAATAAATTTATTTACATTTACTATTACATTTTATGACGTCATTTATAAAAAAAATTCTCATTTAGTTTCGTATATTTTCCTTTTTGAACAAAAATAAATCCGAACATAGAATATTTAGAATTTATATTTCCGAATAGAATAAATATATGTATGCTGGTAACCACTCCTGCTATTATCTCCATAAATAATATGTATGTACAGAACACTTTATGTTACAAAAAAAAAAATTGTATATGCTCTATGTAGCTTAGTTTTATTGTAACGAAACAACATACATGCTGATTACATTATGTATATACATATATACGAGTACATACTATGTAGAGAAATGAATTTTGTGGCAAATATGTAATGTGTATGGTGTATCATGTTTAAAGTTACAGTGATATAAGTATACGACCAAAAATGAATTGAAACGTGTTCTGATATACAATTTATATATTTTTATTCCAGTTTTACCGTTTTTTACTATATATGTACACATATAATGTTGAACGAAATCATCATCAATCATCACCGCCAAACATAAAAATGTTTCAATTATTAAACCAAACGATATATAGTGGTACGGTTTATAAGAGAAAGATGCCATCCATCTATACTTCTCTGTATATTATATAGACCTAACGAATATTAGAATTCTTGTCGTATACGAAGCCACCCAAAAAAAAAAAAAAATTTTTTTTGAATGATGAATGATAAGATTAGTGTTGATGATGAATCATTTTGATCAGTTTTCTTCTTTATTTTTACCGTTCCAACCAACATATATGTATGTATGAACTAAAATGATAAAAGAAAAAAACTTTCAATCTTTACATATATACGAGTATTTGGTACCTAAGATTTTCGGTTGGTTGGATGATATATACTGGTTATGTACCATGTAAATGTATTCATCTTCATCATGTACCGTTATGTTGAACATTTTTTTTTTTTTTTGTATTATTATGCTCTAACCTAAAATCTTATCATAATAATATTACATTTTTTACATTTTTTTTTTGTGTTCGTTTTTGTGCAAAAACTTATTTATTTTATTCAGAGCCATGGCAAATTCTTATAAAAAATACGAGCATAATAATAATGTTGTATGTTTGACGTGCATACCAAAAAATCATTTTAATTTTTTTGTTTGTATTTTGGTTATTTTGGTTTAAATGATGAGTTCGTGTTGTTTTTACAAAAAAAAAAAAAAATAAATAAAAATGTTAAACTTCGAATAGGAAGATGGTTTTCCGAGGAAAATGAAGGAATAGAGAAAAGTTGATGATAAAAAAGTTGGTTTTTGGTAAATTTTTAATGAAATTTTGTATTTTTTACTGCTTTATTTTTCTTATGGATTACACTTTTTTTGCTTCTCTTGATTTTATTATTTTTTCTGCAACTTTACATTACTTTTAGTGGTAAAAGCAACAACAACAACAACAAATGTATAAACATACATGATATGAAAATGTTAAATATATATGAAAGATTTAGATAGTAACAAAATAAAATAAAAACATATGCTTGGTTTTTTATGCATGTGTACATAATAATATTCGAGGATAAGAATTTTATTTTTTTTGCTTTTTTTTTTTTAATTAAATTTTCTTGCACACACAAACCACTTCAACGATGAAATTTAAATATTATAAGCGCGATTCTCTCGCCTCATGTAATTTTTATTCAAAATTTTAACGTGTTTAATTAAGTCTCCCACGGTTCAGTAGGTTGGTGCGCACAGGTAAAAAACAAATTTCCCGATTTCAATGTGCCATTTTCTATAAGATTAGAAGTTTATTCATGCTACATAAATATGCGTATAGATATACCTTTTTTCCCTTATTCTACAGCATTATTTCTACCCCATTTCACCATTTCATCAAATAAGAGATTTAGAAATGGTCTTTGAACACAAAACAAAATTAACAAAATCTTTCATTTTTTTTTTGGCTCTTATTTGAAACAATATCAAACCATGGCAAATATATTAAAAAAGGTTCTCAACAAATTTTGGTTCAACAATACCGAATGAAATTCAATGGACAAAAATGAAATAGAATAATGAAGGGATGAAATATGATAAATTCACAAGATTTTGTATGAGGGTTTATGTGTATATAATATAGTCTTGAGAGATTTAAATATTTCTTATGTTGATTTACAAATATTACATTCATAATACGCAAACAACAACAACAACAACATAAAAAATATTAGTAAAGAATTTCGTGTTGCTAATTGAATTAAATTTAATTATGCAAAAATTTTATGTTGGAGTTATGTACGTGCTATGCAAATTACTGTTACTTTGTTTAATATTTTGTGAAATGCTAAAATTATTTTCACTTTAGAGCCATTAAAAAATAAAAAATATTATTTTGATAAAATTATGGAATCCTTAGTGCAGTCAAGTTGAAATTTAAACGGGTTTTATGTGCTTTGTGAATTTCTATTTAATTTTTTCCCCGTTGCTTAGGCTTTTTATAATAACCAATAATTTAAAACCTCAAAGTATAACTACTAAAATGGATACTTTTTACAAAAAATTGTTATCTTTACACATTTTGGATTATGATTATTGAGTTACTGCAATACAAGCGGACTATTTTGAACTTACGTAAAATTTTTAGAAATTTCAGAAAATAAAATTTCGATACACATTGAAAAAAATAATACCGAAGAGAGAGGTTTTAACGAAGAGATTTTAAAAGTAGAAGAGAAGTAAAATTTATCCGTTGTAAAAAGTGTTGCAATCAGGGGCTGGATAATGCAGGAGATAAAATAAAACTCGCAATCCAAGATGAAAAACAATTTTTTTTTATTTTTGAGTTTCCAAAAAAAAAAATATAAAGTTAAGAGATCGACGAGGACAACCGACAAAAATAGGTAAATAAAAGTGTTTTGAAAATATGATGCAAATACTGTAATGGATTGAACGCAAAAGTATATTTGGCATGCCTATGAAGTTTATACTATATTTTACTAAAATTGTTTTAGTATGATTTTAGTAAATTCTTCACATGGGCACACAACGGGATGAATATTTTACTAAAACAGTACTAAACTCAAAAATAATGCTACTCAAATAATGACATTTAGGAGTATTAAGTTGGTCAGGTTCCCAGTTATTGTGTACTAGTAAGACCAAAATATAAAATTAGTTGTTTAATTAAAATTTTTTTACTGGCCTAATAATATATTTGCAAAAATTTAGGATGTTCTATTGGACTTTGTCTACCCTTAGTATTAAAAACTAAAAATCTCAATTTACTGCTAAGGCCGAAATATAAAATTAAATGTTTAGTTAAAAAAAAATTACTGGACCAAAATCACATGATAACTATCGGTTAAGCTATAGGTTCAGTTATAGCTATGCAAAAAATTATGAAGTTCTATTGGACTTTGCTACCATTAGTAATAAAAACTAAAAATCTCAATTTACTACTAGGGCCGAAATATAAAATTAAATGTTTAATTAAAAAAATTTTACTGGCCCAAAATCACACGATAACTATCGCTTAAGCTATAGGTTCAGCTATATCTACGCAAAAAATTGGGAAGTTCTATTGGACTTTGCTATCCTTAGTATTAAAAACAAAAAATCTCAATTTACTACCAGAGCCGAAATATAAAATTAAATGTTTAATCAAAAAAAATTTACTGGTTCAAAATCACAAGATATTGGTTAAGCTATAGGTTCAGCTATATCTATGCAAAAAATTGGGAAGTTCAATTGAACTTTGCTACCCTTAGTATTAAAAACTAAAAATCTCAATTTACTACTAGAGCCGAAATATAAAATTAAATGTTTAATTAAAAAAAATTTATTCTTCCAAAATCACACGATAACTATCGGTTAAGCTATAGGTTCAGTTATATCTATGCCAAAAATTGGGAAGTTCTATTGGACTTTGCTACCCTAAGTATTAAAAATTTCAAATCTCAATTTACTACTAGATCCGAACTATAAAATTAAATGTTTAATTAAAAAAATTTTACTGGCCCAAAATCACACGATAACTATCGGTTAAGCTATAGGTTAAGCTATATCTATGCTAAAAATTGGAAACTATTGGACTTTGCTACCCTTAGTATTAAAAACTATAAATCTCAATTTACTACTAGGGCCGAAATTGAAAATAAAATGTTTAATTAAAAAAAATTTACTGGTTCAAAAGCACACGATAACTATCGGTTAAGCTATAGGTTCAGCTATATCTATGCAAAAAATTGGGAAGTTCAATTGAATTTTGCTACTCTTAGTATGAAAAACTAAAAATCTTATTTTACAACTAAGGCCGAAATATAAATTTTACTGGCCCAAAATCACACGATAACTATCGCTTAAGCTATAGGTTCAGCTATAACTACGCAAAAAATTGGGAAGTTCTATTGGACTTTGCTATCCTTAGTATTAAAAACTAAAAATCTCAATTTACTACCAGAGCCGAAATATAAAATTAAATGTTTAATTAAAAAAATTTTACTGGCCCAAAATCACACGATAACTATCGGTTGAGCTAAAGGTTCAGTTATATCTATGCCAAAAATTGGGAAGTTCAATTGAACTTTGCTACCTTTAGTATTAAAAACTAATAGTCTTAATTTACAACTAGAGCCGAAATATAAAATTAAATGTTTAATTAAAAAAATTTTACTGGCCCAAAATCACACGATAACTATCGGTTAAGCTATAGGTTCAGCTATATCTATGCCAAAAATTAGGAAGTTCTATTGAACTTTGCTACCCTAGTATTAAAAACTAAAAATATCAATTTACTACTAGATCCGAACTATAAAATTAAATGTTTAATTAAAAAAAATTTACTGGCCCAAAATCACACGATAACTATCGGTTAAGCTATAGGATAAGCTATATCTATGCTAAAAATTGGAAAGTTCTATTGGACTTTGCTACCCTTAGTATTAAAAACTATAAATCTCAATTTACTACTAAGGCCGAAATAGAAAATTAAATGTTTAATTAAAAAAAATTTACTGGTTCAAAAGCACACGATAACTATCGGTTAAGCTATAGGTTCAGCTATATCAATGCAAAAAATTGGAAAGTTCAATTGAATTTTGCTACTCTTAGTATGAAAAACTAAAAATCTTATTTTACAACTAAGGCCGAAATATAAATTTTACTGGCCCAAAATCACACGATAACTATCGCTTAAGCTATAGGTTCAGCTATATCTACGCAAAAAATTGGGAAGTTCTATTAGACTTTGCTACCATTAGTATTAAAAACTAAAAATCTCAATTTACTACTAGGGCCGAAATATAAAATTAAATGTTTAATTAAAAAAATTTTACTGGCCCAAAATCACACGATAACTATCGCTTAAGCTATAGGTTCAGCTATATCTACGCAAAAAATTGGGAAGTTCTATTGGACTTTGCTATCCTTAGTATTAAAAACTAAAAATCTTAATTTACTACCAGAGTCGAAATATAAAATTAAATGTTTAATTAAAAAAAATTTACTGGTTCAAAATCACAAGATAACTATTGGTTAAGCTATAGGTTCAGCTATAACTACGCAAAAAATTGGGAAGTTCTATTGGACTTTGCTATCCTTAGTATTAAAAACTAAAAATCTCAATTTACTACCAGAGCCGAAATATAAAATTAAATGTTTAATTAAAAAAATTTTACTGGCCCAAAATCACACGATAACTATCGGTTAAGCTATAGGTTCAGTTATATCTATGCCAAAAATTGGGAAGTTCAATTGAACTTTGCTACCTTTAGTATTAAAAACTAATAGTCTTAATTTACAACTAGAGCCGAAATATAAAATTAAATGTTTAATTAAAAAAATTTTACTGGCCCAAAATCACACGATAACTATCGGTTAAGCTATAGGTTCAGCTATATCTATGCCAAAAATTAGGAAGTTCTATTGAACTTTGCTACCCTAGTATTAAAAACTAAAAATATCAATTTACTACTAGATCCGAACTATAAAATTAAATGTTTAATTAAAAAAAATTTACTGGCCCAAAATCACACGATAACTATCGGTTAAGCTATAGGTTAAGCTATATCTATGCTAAAAATTGGAAAGTTCTATTGGACTTTGCTACCCTTAGTATTAAAAACTATAAATCTCAATTTACTACTAAGGCCGAAATAGAAAATTAAATGTTTAATTAAAAAAAATTTACTGGTTCAAAAGCACACGATAACTATCGGTTAAGCTATAGGTTCAGCTATATCAATGCAAAAAATTGGGAAGTTCAATTGAATTTTGCTACTCTTAGTATGAAAAACTAAAAATCTTATTTTACAACTAAGGCCGAAATATAAATTTTACTGGCCCAAAATCACACGATAACTATCGCTTAAGCTATAGGTTCAGCTATATCTACGCAAAAAATTGGGAAGTTCTATTAGACTTTGCTACCATTAGTATTAAAAACTAAAAATCTCAATTTACTACTAGGGCCGAAATATAAAATTAAATGTTTAATTAAAAAAATTTTACTGGCCCAAAATCACACGATAACTATCGCTTAAGCTATAGGTTCAGCTATATCTACGCAAAAAATTGGGAAGTTCTATTGGACTTTGCTATCCTTAGTATTAAAAACTAAAAATCTTAATTTACTACCAGAGTCGAAATATAAAATTAAATGTTTAATTAAAAAAAATTTACTGGTTCAAAATCACAAGATAACTATTGGTTAAGCTATAGGTTCAGCTATAACTACGCAAAAAATTGGGAAGTTCTATTGGACTTTGCTATCCTTAGTATTAAAAACTAAAAATCTCAATTTACTACCAGAGCCGAAATATAAAATTAAATGTTTAATTAAAAAAATTTTACTGGCCCAAAATCACACGATAACTATCGGTTAAGCTATAGGTTCAGTTATATCTATGCCAAAAATTGGGAAGTTCAATTGAACTTTGCTACCTTTAGTATTAAAAACTAATAGTCTTAATTTACAACTAGAGCCGAAATATAAAATTAAATGTTTAATTAAAAAAATTTTACTGGCCCAAAATCACACGATAACTATCGGTTAAGCTATAGGTTCAGCTATATCTATGCCAAAAATTAGGAAGTTCTATTGAACTTTGCTACCCTAGTATTAAAAACTAAAAATATCAATTTACTACTAGATCCGAACTATAAAATAAAATGTTTAATTAAAAAAAATTTACTGGCCCAAAATCACAAGATAACTATCGGTTAAGCTATAGGTTAAGCTATATCTATGCTAAAAATTGGAAAGTTCTATTGGACTTTGCTACCCTTAGTATTAAAAACTATAAATCTCAATTTACTACTAAGGCCGAAATAGAAAATTAAATGTTTAATTAAAAAAAATTTACTGGTTCAAAAGCACACGATAACTATCGGTTAAGCTATAGGTTCAGCTATATCAATGCAAAAAATTGGGAAGTTCAATTGAATTTTGCTACTCTTAGTATGAAAAACTAAAAATCTTATTTTACAACTAAGGCCGAAATATAAATTTTACTGGCCCAAAATCACACGATAACTATCGCTTAAGCTATAGGTTCAGCTATATCTACGCAAAAAATTGGGAAGTTCTATTAGACTTTGCTACCATTAGTATTAAAAACTAAAAATCTCAATTTACTACTAGGGCCGAAATATAAAATTAAATGTTTAATTAAAAAAATTTTACTGGCCCAAAATCACACGATAACTATCGCTTAAGCTATAGGTTCAGCTATATCTACGCAAAAAATTGGGAAGTTCTATTGGACTTTGCTATCCTTAGTATTAAAAACTAAAAATCTTAATTTACTACCAGAGTCGAAATATAAAATTAAATGTTTAATTAAAAAAAATTTACTGGTTCAAAATCACAAGATAACTATTGGTTAAGCTATAGGTTCAGCTATAACTACGCAAAAAATTGGGAAGTTCTATTGGATTTTGCTATCCTTAGTATTAAAAACTAAAAATCTCAATTTACTACCAGAGCCGAAATATAAAATTAAATGTTTAATTAAAAAAATTTTACTGGCCCAAAATCACACGATAACTATCGGTTAAGCTATAGGTTCAGTTATATCTATGCCAAAAATTGGGAAGTTCAATTGAACTTTGCTACCTTTAGTATTAAAAACTAATAGTCTTAATTTACAACTAGAGCCGAAATATAAAATTAAATGTTTAATTAAAAAAATTTTACTGGCCCAAAATCACACGATAACTATCGGTTAAGCTATAGGTTCAGCTATATCTATGCCAAAAATTAGGAAGTTCTATTGAACTTTGCTACCCTAGTATTAAAAACTAAAAATCTCAATTTACTACTAGATCCGAACTATAAAATTAAATGTTTAATTAAAAAAATTTTACTGGCCCAAAATCACACGATAACTATCGGTTAAGCTATAGGTTAAGCTATATCTATGCTAAAAATTGGAAACTATTGGACTTTGCTACCCTTAGTATTAAAAACTATAAATCTCAATTTACTACTAAGGCCGAAATAGAAAATTAAATGTTTAATTAAAAAAAAATTTACTGGTTCAAAAGCACACGATAACTATCGGTTAAGCTATAGGTTCAGCTATATCAATGCAAAAAATTGGGAAGTTCAATTGAATTTTGCTACTCTTAGTATGAAAAACTAAAAATCTTAATTTACAACTAAGGCCGAAATATAAATTTTACTGGCCCAAAATCACACGATAACTATCGCTTAAGCTATAGGTTCAGCTATATCTACGCAAAAAATTGGGAAGTTCTATTGGACTTTGCTATCCTTAGTATTAAAAACTAAAAATCTCAATTTACTACCAGAGCCGAAATATAAAATTAAATGTTTAATTAAAAAAAATTTATTCGCCCAAAATCACACGATAACTATCGGTTAAGCTATAGGTTCAGTTTTATCTATGCCAAAAATTGGGAAGTTCAATTGAATTTTGCTACTCTTAGTATGAAAAACTAAAAATCTTATTTTACAACTAAGGCCGAAATATAAATTTTACTGGCCCAAAATCACACGATAACTATCGCTTAAGCTATAGGTTCAGCTATAACTACGCAAAAAATTGGGAAGTTCTATTGGACTTTGCTATCCTTAGTATTAAAAACTAAAAATCTCAATTTACTACCAGAGCCGAAATATAAAATTAAATGTTTAATTAAAAAAAATTTACTGGTTCAAAATCACAAGATAACTATTGGTTAAGCTATAGGTTCAGCTATAACTACGCAAAAAATTGGGAAGTTCTATTGGACTTTGCTATCCTTAGTATTAAAAACTAAAAATCTCAATTTACTACCAGAGCCGAAATATAAAATTAAATGTTTAATTAAAAAAATTTTACTGGCCCAAAATCACACGATAACTATCGGTTAAGCTATAGGTTTAGTTATATCTATGCCAAAAATTGGGAAGTTCAATTGAACTTTGCTACCTTTAGTATTAAAAACTAATAGTCTTAATTTACAACTAGAGCCGAAATATAAAATTAAATGTTTAATTAAAAAAATTTTACTGGCCCAAAATCACACGATAACTGTCGGTTAAGCTATAGGTTCAGCTATATCTATGCCAAAAATTAGGAAGTTCTATTGAACTTTGCTACCCTAGTATTAAAAACTAAAAATCTCAATTTACTACTAGATCCGAACTATAAAATTAAATGTTTAATTAAAAAAATTTTACTGGCCCAAAATCACACGATAACTATCGGTTAAGCTATAGGTTAAGCTATATCTATGCTAAAAATTGGAAAGTTCTATTGGACTTTGCTACCCTTAGTATTAAAAACTATAAATCTCAATTTACTACTAAGGCCGAAATAGAAAATTAAATGTTTAATTAAAAAAAATTTACTGGTTCAAAAGCACACGATAACTATCGGTTAAGCTATAGGTTCAGCTATATCAATTCAAAAAATTGGGAAGTTCAATTGAATTTTGCTACTCTTAGTATGAAAAACTAAAAATCTTATTTTACAACTAAGGCCGAAATATAAATTTTACTGGCCCAAAATCACACGATAACTATCGCTTAAGCTATAGGTTCAGCTATATCTACGCAAAAAATTGGGAAGTTCTATTAGACTTTGCTACTATTAGTATTAAAAACTAAAAATCTCAATTTACTACTAGGGCCGAAATATAAAATTAAATGTTTAATTAAACAAATTTTACTGGCCCAAAATCACACGATAACTATCGCTTAAGCTATAGGTTAAGCTATATCTACGCAAAAAATTGGGAAGTTCTATTGGACTTTGCTATCCTTAGTATTAAAAACTAAAAATCTTAATTTACTACCAGAGCCGAAATATAAAATTAAATGTTTAATTAAAAAAAATTTACTGGTTCAAAATCACAAGATAACTATTGGTTAAGCTATAGGTTCAGCTATAACTACGCAAAAAATTGGGAAGTTCTATTGGACTTTGCTATCCTTAGTATTAAAAACTAAAAATCTCAATTTACTACCAGAGCCGAAATATAAAATTAAATGTTTAATTAAAAAAATTTATTCGCCCAAAATCACACGATAACTATCGGTTAAGCTATAGGTTCAGTTATATCTATGCCAAAAATTGGGAAGTTCAATTGAACTTTGCTACCTTTAGTATTAAAAACTAATAGTCTTAATTTACAACTAGAGCCGAAATATAAAATTAAATGTTTAATTAAAAAAATTTTACTGGCCCAAAATCACACGATAACTATCGGTTAAGCTATAGGTTCAGCTATATCTATGCCAAAAATTAGGAAGTTCTATTGAACTTTGCTACCCTAGTATTAAAAACTAAAAATCTCAATTTACTACTAGATCCGAACTATAAAATTAAATGTTTAATTAAAAAAATTTTACTGGCCCAAAATCACACGATAACTATCGGTTAAGCTATAGGTTAAGCTATATCTATGCTAAAAATTGGAAACTATTGGACTTTGCTACCCTTAGTATTAAAAACTATAAATCTCAATTTACTACTAAGGCCGAAATAGAAAATTAAATGTTTAATTAAAAAAAATTTACTGGTTCAAAAGCACACGATAACTATCGGTTAAGCTATAGGTTCAGCTATATCAATGCAAAAAATTGGGAAGTTCAATTGAATTTTGCTACTCTTAGTATGAAAAACTAAAAATCTTAATTTACAACTAAGGCCGAAATATAAATTTTACTGGCCCAAAATCACACGATAACTATCGCTTAAGCTATAGGTTCAGCTATATCTACGCAAAAAATTGGGAAGTTCTATTGGACTTTGCTATCCTTAGTATTAAAAACTAAAAATCTCAATTTACTACCAGAGCCGAAATATAAAATTAAATGTTTAATTAAAAAAAATTTATTCGCCCAAAATCACACGATAACTATCGGTTAAGCTATAGGTTCAGTTATATCTATGCCAAAAATTGGGAAGTTCTATTGGACTTTGCTACCCTAAGTATTAAAAATTTCAAATCTCAATTTACTACTAGATCCGAACTATAAAATTAAATGTTTAATTAAAAAAATTTTACTGGCCCAAAATCACACGATAACTATCGGTTAAGCTATAGGTTAAGCTATATCTATGCTAAAAATTGGAAACTATTGGACTTTGCTACCCTTAGTATTAAAAACTATAAATCTCAATTTACTACTAAGGCCGAAATAGAAAATAAAATGTTTAATTAAAAAAAATTTTCTGGTTCAAAAGCACACGATAACTATCGGTTAAGCTATAGGTTCAGCTATATCTATGCAAAAAATTGGGAAGTTCAATTGAATTTTGCTACTCTTAGTATGAAAAACTAAAAATCTTATTTTACAACTAAGGCCGAAATATAAATTTTACTGGCCCAAAATCACACGATAACTATCGCTTAAGCTATAGGTTCAGCTATAACTACGCAAAAAATTGGGAAGTTCTATTGGACTTTGCTATCCTTAGTATTAAAAACTAAAAATCTCAATTTACTACCAGAGCCGAAATATAAAATTAAATGTTTAATTAAAAAAAATTTACTGGTTCAAAATCACAAGATAACTATTGGTTAAGCTATAGGTTCAGCTATAACTACGCAAAAAATTGGGAAGTTCTATTGGACTTTGCTATCCTTAGTATTAAAAACTAAAAATCTCAATTTACTACCAGAGCCGAAATATAAAATTAAATGTTTAATTAAAAAAATTTTACTGGCCCAAAATCACACGATAACTATCGGTTAAGCTATAGGTTCAGTTATATCTATGCCAAAAATTGGGAAGTTCAATTGAACTTTGCTACCTTTAGTATTAAAAACTAATAGTCTTAATTTACAACTAGAGCCGAAATATAAAATTAAATGTTTAATTAAAAAAATTTTACTGGCCCAAAATCACACGATAACTGTCGGTTAAGCTATAGGTTCAGCTATATCTATGCCAAAAATTAGGAAGTTCTATTGAACTTTGCTACCCTAGTATTAAAAACTAAAAATCTCAATTTACTACTAGATCCGAACTATAAAATTAAATGTTTAATTAAAAAAATTTTACTGGCCCAAAATCACACGATAACTATCGGTTAAGCTATAGGTTAAGCTATATCTATGCTAAAAATTGGAAAGTTCTATTGGACTTTGCTACCCTTAGTATTAAAAACTATAAATCTCAATTTACTACTAAGGCCGAAATAGAAAATTAAATGTTTAATTAAAAAAAATTTACTGGTTCAAAAGCACACGATAACTATCGGTTAAGCTATAGGTTCAGCTATATCAATTCAAAAAATTGGGAAGTTCAATTGAATTTTGCTACTCTTAGTATGAAAAACTAAAAATCTTATTTTACAACTAAGGCCGAAATATAAATTTTACTGGCCCAAAATCACACGATAACTATCGCTTAAGCTATAGGTTCAGCTATATCTACGCAAAAAATTGGGAAGTTCTATTAGACTTTGCTACTATTAGTATTAAAAACTAAAAATCTCAATTTACTACTAGGGCCGAAATATAAAATTAAATGTTTAATTAAACAAATTTTACTGGCCCAAAATCACACGATAACTATCGCTTAAGCTATAGGTTCAGCTATATCTACGCAAAAAATTGGGAAGTTCTATTGGACTTTGCTATCCTTAGTATTAAAAACTAAAAATCTTAATTTACTACCAGAGCCGAAATATAAAATTAAATGTTTAATTAAAAAAAATTTACTGGTTCAAAATCACAAGATAACTATTGGTTAAGCTATAGGTTCAGCTATAACTACGCAAAAAATTGGGAAGTTCTATTGGACTTTGCTATCCTTAGTATTAAAAACTAAAAATCTCAATTTACTACCAGAGCCGAAATATAAAATTAAATGTTTAATTAAAAAAATTTATTCGCCCAAAATCACACGATAACTATCGGTTAAGCTATAGGTTCAGTTATATCTATGCCAAAAATTGGGAAGTTCTATTGGACTTTGCTACCCTAAGTATTAAAAATTTCAAATCTCAATTTACTACTAGATCCGAACTATAAAATTAAATGTTTAATTAAAAAAATTTTACTGGCCCAAAATCACACGATAACTATCGGTTAAGCTATAGGTTAAGCTATATCTATGCTAAAAATTGGAAACTATTGGACTTTGCTACCCTTAGTATTAAAAACTATAAATCTCAATTTACTACTAAGGCCGAAATAGAAAATTAAATGTTTAATTTAAAAAAATTTACTGGTTCAAAAGCACACGATAACTATCGGTTAAGCTATAGGTTCAGCTATATCAATGCAAAAAATTGGGAAGTTCAATTGAATTTTGCTACTCTTAGTATGAAAAACTAAAAATCTTATTTTACAACTAAGGCCGAAATATAAATTTTACTGGCCCAAAATCACACGATAACTATCGCTTTAGCTATAGGTTCAGCTATAGCTATGCAAAAAATTATGAAGTTCTATTAGACTTTGTTACTATTAGTATTAAAAACTAAAAATCTCAATTTACTACTAGGGCCGAAATATAAAATTAAATGTTTAATTAAAAAAATTTTACTGGCCCAAAATCACACGATAACTATCGCTTAAGCTATAGGTTCAGCTATATCTATGCAAAAAATTGCGAAGTTCAATTGAACTTTGCTACCCTGTATTAAAAACTAAAAATCTCAATTTACTACTAGAGCCGAAATATAAAATTAAATGTTTAATTAAAAAAAAATTATTCGCCCAAAATCACACGATAACTATCGGTTAAGCTATAGGTTCAGTTATATCTATGCCAAAAATTGGGAAGTTCTATTGGACTTTGCTACCCTAAGTATTAAAAATTTCAAATCTCAATTTACTACTAGATCCGAACTATAAAATTAAATGTTTAATTAAAAAAATTTTACTGGCCCAAAATCACACGATAACTATCGGTTAAGCTATAGGTTAAGCTATATCTATGCTAAAAATTGGAAACTATTGGACTTTGCTACCCTTAGTATTAAAAACTATAAATCTCAATTTACTACTAAGGCCGAAATAGAAAATAAAATGTTTAATTAAAAAAAATTTACTGGTTCAAAAGCACACGATAACTATCGGTTAAGCTATAGGTTCAGCTATATCTATGCAAAAAATTGGGAAGTTCAATTGAATTTTGCTACTCTTAGTATGAAAAACTAAAAATCTTATTTTACAACTAAGGCCGAAATATAAATTTTACTGGCCCAAAATCACACGATAACTATCGCTTAAGCTATAGGTTCAGCTATAACTACGCAAAAAATTGGGAAGTTCTATTGGACTTTGCTATCCTTAGTATTAAAAACTAAAAATCTCAATTTACTACTAAGGCCGAAATATAAAATTAAATGTTTAATTAAAAAAAATTTACTGGTTCAAAATCACAAGATAACTATTGGTTAAGCTATAGGTTCAGCTATAACTACGCAAAAAATTGGGAAGTTCTATTGGACTTTGCTATCCTTAGTATTAAAAACTAAAAATCTCAATTTACAACCAGAGCCGAAATATAAAATTAAATGTTTAATTAAAAAAATTTTACTGGCCCAAAATCACACGATAACTATCGGTTAAGCTATAGGTTCAGCTATATCTATGCAAAAAATTGGGAAGTTCAATTGAACTTTGCTACCCTGTATTAAAAACTAAAAATCTCAATTTACTACTAGAGCCGAAATATAAAATTAAATGTTTAATTAAAAAAAATTTATTCGCCCAAAATCACACGATAACTATCGGTTAAGCTATAGGTTCAGTTATATCTATGCCAAAAATTGGGAAGTTCTATTGGACTTTGCTACCCTAAGTATTAAAAATTTCAAATCTCAATTTACTACTAGATCCGAACTATAAAATTAAATGTTTAATTAAAAAAATTTTACTGGCCCAAAATCACACGATAACTATCGGTTAAGCTATAGGTTAAGCTATATCTATGCTAAAAATTGGAAACTATTGGACTTTGCTACCCTTAGTATTAAAAACTATAAATCTCAATTTACTACTAAGGCCGAAATAGAAAATAAAATGTTTAATTAAAAAAAATTTACTGGTTCAAAAGCACACGATAACTATCGGTTAAGCTATAGGTTCAGCTATATCTATGCAAAAAATTGGGAAGTTCAATTGAATTTTGCTACTCTTAGTATGAAAAACTAAAAATCTTATTTTACAACTAAGGCCGAAATATAAATTTTACTGGCCCAAAATCACACGATAACTATCGCTTAAGCTATAGGTTCAGCTATAACTACGCAAAAAATTGGGAAGTTCTATTGGACTTTGCTATCCTTAGTATTAAAAACTAAAAATCTCAATTTACTACCAGAGCCGAAATATAAAATTAAATGTTTAATTAAAAAAATTTTACTGGCCCAAAATCACACGATAACTATCGGTTAAGCTATAGGTTCAGTTATATCAGGGCCAAAAATTGGGAAGTTCAATTGAACTTTGCTACCTTTAGTATTTAAAACTAATAGTCTTAATTTACAACTAGAGCCGAAATATAAAATTAAATGTTTAATTAAAAAAATTTTACTGGCCCAAAATCACACGATAACTATCGGTTAAGCTATAGGTTCAGCTATATCTATGCCAAAAATTGGGAAGTTCTATTGAACTTTGCTACCCTAGTATTAAAAACTAAAAATCTCAATTTACTACTAGATCCGAACTATAAAATTAAATGTTTAATTAAAAAAATTTTACTGGCCCAAAATCACACGATAACTATCGGTTAAGCTATAGGTTAAGCTATATCTATGCTAAAAATTGGAAAGTTCTATTGGACTTTGCTACCCTTAGTATTAAAAACTATAAATCTCAATTTACTACTAAGGCCGAAATAGAAAATTAAATGTTTAATTAAAAAAAATTTACTGGTTCAAAAGCACACGATAACTATCGGTTAAGCTATAGGTTAAGCTATATCAATGCAAAAAATTGGGAAGTTCAATTGAATTTTGCTACTCTTAGTATGAAAAACTAAAAATCTTATTTTACAACTAAGGCCGAAATATAAATTTTACTGGCCCAAAATCACACGATAACTATCGCTTAAGCTATAGGTTCAGCTATATCTACGCAAAAAATTGGGAAGTTCTATTGGACTTTGCTATCCTTAGTATTAAAAACTAAAAATCTCAATTTACTACCAGAGCCGAAATATAAAATTAAATGTTTAATTAAAAAAAATTTATTCGCCCAAAATCACACGATAACTATCGGTTAAGCTATAGGTTCAGTTATATCTATGCCAAAAATTGGGAAGTTCTATTGGACTTTGCTACCCTAAGTATTAAAAATTTCAAATCTCAATTTACTACTAGATCCGAACTATAAAATTAAATGTTTAATTAAAAAAATTTTACTGGCCCAAAATCACACGATAACTATCGGTTAAGCTATAGGTTAAGCTATATCTATGCTAAAAATTGGAAACTATTGGACTTTGCTACCCTTAGTATTAAAAACTATAAATCTCAATTTACTACTAAGGCCGAAATAGAAAATAAAATGTTTAATTAAAAAAAAATTTCTGGTTCAAAAGCACACGATAACTATCGGTTAAGCTATAGGTTCAGCTATATCTATGCAAAAAATTGGGAAGTTCAATTGAATTTTGCTACTCTTAGTATGAAAAACTAAAAATCTTATTTTACAACTAAGGCCGAAATATAAATTTTACTGGCCCAAAATCACACGATAACTATCGCTTAAGCTATAGGTTCAGCTATAACTACGCAAAAAATTGGGAAGTTCTATTGGACTTTGCTATCCTTAGTATTAAAAACTAAAAATCTCAATTTACTACCAGAGCCGAAATATAAAATTAAATGTTTAATTAAAAAAATTTTACTGGCCCAAAATCACACGATAACTATCGGTTAAGCTATAGGTTCAGTTATATCAGGGCCAAAAATTGGGAAGTTCAATTGAACTTTGCTACCTTTAGTATTTAAAACTAATAGTCTTAATTTACAACTAGAGCCGAAATATAAAATTAAATGTTTAATTAAAAAAATTTTACTGGCCCAAAATCACACGATAACTATCGGTTAAGCTATAGGTTCAGCTATATCTATGCCAAAAATTGGGAAGTTCTATTGAACTTTGCTACCCTAGTATTAAAAACTAAAAATCTCAATTTACTACTAGATCCGAACTATAAAATTAAATGTTTAATTAAAAAAATTTTACTGGCCCAAAATCACACGATAACTATCGGTTAAGCTATAGGTTAAGCTATATCTATGCTAAAAATTGGAAAGTTCTATTGGACTTTGCTACCCTTAGTATTAAAAACTATAAATCTCAATTTACTACTAAGGCCGAAATAGAAAATTAAATGTTTAATTAAAAAAAATTTACTGGTTCAAAAGCACACGATAACTATCGGTTAAGCTATAGGTTAAGCTATATCAATGCAAAAAATTGGGAAGTTCAATTGAATTTTGCTACTCTTAGTATGAAAAACTAAAAATCTTATTTTACAACTAAGGCCGAAATATAAATTTTACTGGCCCAAAATCACACGATAACTATCGCTTAAGCTATAGGTTCAGCTATATCTACGCAAAAAATTGGGAAGTTCTATTGGACTTTGCTATCCTTAGTATTAAAAACTAAAAATCTCAATTTACTACCAGAGCCGAAATATAAAATTAAATGTTTAATTAAAAAAAATTTATTCGCCCAAAATCACACGATAACTATCGGTTAAGCTATAGGTTCAGTTATATCTATGCCAAAAATTGGGAAGTTCTATTGGACTTTGCTACCCTAAGTATTAAAAATTTCAAATCTCAATTTACTACTAGATCCGAACTATAAAATTAAATGTTTAATTAAAAAAATTTTACTGGCCCAAAATCACACGATAACTATCGGTTAAGCTATAGGTTAAGCTATATCTATGCTAAAAATTGGAAACTATTGGACTTTGCTACCCTTAGTATTAAAAACTATAAATCTCAATTTACTACTAAGGCCGAAATAGAAAATAAAATGTTTAATTAAAAAAAAATTTCTGGTTCAAAAGCACACGATAACTATCGGTTAAGCTATAGGTTCAGCTATATCTATGCAAAAAATTGGGAAGTTCAATTGAATTTTGCTACTCTTAGTATGAAAAACTAAAAATCTTATTTTACAACTAAGGCCGAAATATAAATTTTACTGGCCCAAAATCACACGATAACTATCACTTAAGCTATAGGTTCAGCTATAACTACGCAAAAAATTGGGAAGTTCTATTGGACTTTGCTATCCTTAGTATTAAAAACTAAAAATCTCAATTTACTACCAGAGCCGAAATATAAAATTAAATGTTTAATTAAAAAAAATTTACTGGTTCAAAATCACAAGATAACTATTGGTTAAGCTATAGGTTCAGCTATAACTACGCAAAAAATTGGGAAGTTCTATTGGACTTTGCTATCCTTAGTATTAAAAACTAAAAATCTCAATTTACTACCAGAGCCGAAATATAAAATTAAATGTTTAATTAAAAAAATTTTACTGGCCCAAAATCACATGATAACTATCGGTTAAGCTATAGGTTCAGTTATATCTATGCCAAAAATTGGGAAGTTCAATTGAACTTTGCTACCTTTAGTATTAAAAACTAATAGTCTTAATTTACAACTAGAGCCGAAATATAAAATTAAATGTTTAATTAAAAAAATTTTACTGGCCCAAAATCACACGATAACTGTCGGTTAAGCTATAGGTTCAGCTATATCTATGCCAAAAATTAGGAAGTTCTATTGAACTTTGCTACCCTAGTATTAAAAACTAAAAATCTCAATTTACTACTAGATCCGAACTATAAAATTAAATGTTTAATTAAAAAAATTTTACTGGCCCAAAATCACACGATAACTATCGGTTAAGCTATAGGTTAAGCTATATCTATGCTAAAAATTGGAAAGTTCTATTGGACTTTGCTACCCTTAGTATTAAAAACTATAAATCTCAATTTACTACTAAGGCCGAAATAGAAAATTAAATGTTTAATTAAAAAAAATTTACTGGTTCAAAAGCACACGATAACTATCGGTTAAGCTATAGGTTCAGCTATATCAATTCAAAAAATTGGGAAGTTCAATTGAATTTTGCTACTCTTAGTATGAAAAACTAAAAATCTTATTTTACAACTAAGGCCGAAATATAAATTTTACTGGCCCAAAATCACACGATAACTATCGCTTAAGCTATAGGTTCAGCTATATCTACGCAAAAAATTGGGAAGTTCTATTAGACTTTGCTACTATTAGTATTAAAAACTAAAAATCTCAATTTACTACTAGGGCCGAAATATAAAATTAAATGTTTAATTAAAAAAAATTTACTGGTTCAAAATCACAAGATAACTATTGGTTAAGCTATAGGTTCAGCTATAACTACGCAAAAAATTGGGAAGTTCTATTGGACTTTGCTATCCTTAGTATTAAAAACTAAAAATCTCAATTTACTACCAGAGCCGAAATATAAAATTAAATGTTTAATTAAAAAAATTTATTCGCCCAAAATCACACGATAACTATCGGTTAAGCTATAGGTTCAGTTATATCTATGCCAAAAATTGGGAAGTTCAATTGAACTTTGCTACCTTTAGTATTAAAAACTAATAGTCTTAATTTACAACTAGAGCCGAAATATAAAATTAAATGTTTAATTAAAAAAATTTTACTGGCCCAAAATCACACGATAACTATCGGTTAAGCTATAGGTTCAGCTATATCTATGCCAAAAATTAGGAAGTTCTATTGAACTTTGCTACCCTAGTATTAAAAACTAAAAATCTCAATTTACTACTAGATCCGAACTATAAAATTAAATGTTTAATTAAAAAAATTTTACTGGCCCAAAATCACACGATAACTATCGGTTAAGCTATAGGTTAAGCTATATCTATGCTAAAAATTGGAAACTATTGGACTTTGCTACCCTTAGTATTAAAAACTATAAATCTCAATTTACTACTAAGGCCGAAATAGAAAATTAAATGTTTAATTAAAAAAAATTTACTGGTTCAAAAGCACACGATAACTATCGGTTAAGCTATAGGTTCAGCTATATCAATGCAAAAAATTGGGAAGTTCAATTGAATTTTGCTACTCTTAGTATGAAAAACTAAAAATCTTAATTTACAACTAAGGCCGAAATATAAATTTTACTGGCCCAAAATCACACGATAACTATCGCTTAAGCTATAGGTTCAGCTATATCTACGCAAAAAATTGGGAAGTTCTATTGGACTTTGCTATCCTTAGTATTAAAAACTAAAAATCTCAATTTACTACCAGAGCCGAAATATAAAATTAAATGTTTAATTAAAAAAAATTTATTCGCCCAAAATCACACGATAACTATCGGTTAAGCTATAGGTTCAGTTATATCTATGCCAAAAATTGGGAAGTTCTATTGGACTTTGCTACCCTAAGTATTAAAAATTTCAAATCTCAATTTACTACTAGATCCGAACTATAAAATTAAATGTTTAATTAAAAAAATTTTACTGGCCCAAAATCACACGATAACTATCGGTTAAGCTATAGGTTAAGCTATATCTATGCTAAAAATTGGAAACTATTGGACTTTGCTACCCTTAGTATTAAAAACTATAAATCTCAATTTACTACTAAGGCCGAAATAGAAAATAAAATGTTTAATTAAAAAAAATTTTCTGGTTCAAAAGCACACGATAACTATCGGTTAAGCTATAGGTTCAGCTATATCTATGCAAAAAATTGGGAAGTTCAATTGAATTTTGCTACTCTTAGTATGAAAAACTAAAAATCTTATTTTACAACTAAGGCCGAAATATAAATTTTACTGGCCCAAAATCACACGATAACTATCGCTTAAGCTATAGGTTCAGCTATAACTACGCAAAAAATTGGGAAGTTCTATTGGACTTTGCTATCCTTAGTATTAAAAACTAAAAATCTCAATTTACTACCAGAGCCGAAATATAAAATTAAATGTTTAATTAAAAAAAATTTACTGGTTCAAAATCACAAGATAACTATTGGTTAAGCTATAGGTTCAGCTATAACTACGCAAAAAATTGGGAAGTTCTATTGGACTTTGCTATCCTTAGTATTAAAAACTAAAAATCTCAATTTACTACCAGAGCCGAAATATAAAATTAAATGTTTAATTAAAAAAATTTTACTGGCCCAAAATCACACGATAACTATCGGTTAAGCTATAGGTTCAGTTATATCTATGCCAAAAATTGGGAAGTTCAATTGAACTTTGCTACCTTTAGTATTAAAAACTAATAGTCTTAATTTACAACTAGAGCCGAAATATAAAATTAAATGTTTAATTAAAAAAATTTTACTGGCCCAAAATCACACGATAACTGTCGGTTAAGCTATAGGTTCAGCTATATCTATGCCAAAAATTAGGAAGTTCTATTGAACTTTGCTACCCTAGTATTAAAAACTAAAAATCTCAATTTACTACTAGATCCGAACTATAAAATTAAATGTTTAATTAAAAAAATTTTACTGGCCCAAAATCACACGATAACTATCGGTTAAGCTATAGGTTAAGCTATATCTATGCTAAAAATTGGAAAGTTCTATTGGACTTTGCTACCCTTAGTATTAAAAACTATAAATCTCAATTTACTACTAAGGCCGAAATAGAAAATTAAATGTTTAATTAAAAAAAATTTACTGGTTCAAAAGCACACGATAACTATCGGTTAAGCTATAGGTTAAGCTATATCAATGCAAAAAATTGGGAAGTTCAATTGAATTTTGCTACTCTTAGTATGAAAAACTAAAAATCTTATTTTACAACTAAGGCCGAAATATAAATTTTACTGGCCCAAAATCACACGATAACTATCGCTTAAGCTATAGGTTCAGCTATATCTACGCAAAAAATTGGGAAGTTCTATTGGACTTTGCTATCCTTAGTATTAAAAACTAAAAATCTCAATTTACTACCAGAGCCGAAATATAAAATTAAATGTTTAATTAAAAAAAATTTATTCGCCCAAAATCACACGATAACTATCGGTTAAGCTATAGGTTCAGTTATATCTATGCCAAAAATTGGGAAGTTCTATTGGACTTTGCTACCCTAAGTATTAAAAATTTCAAATCTCAATTTACTACTAGATCCGAACTATAAAATTAAATGTTTAATTAAAAAAATTTTACTGGCCCAAAATCACACGATAACTATCGGTTAAGCTATAGGTTAAGCTATATCTATGCTAAAAATTGGAAACTATTGGACTTTGCTACCCTTAGTATTAAAAACTATAAATCTCAATTTACTACTAAGGCCGAAATAGAAAATAAAATGTTTAATTAAAAAAAAATTTCTGGTTCAAAAGCACACGATAACTATCGGTTAAGCTATAGGTTCAGCTATATCTATGCAAAAAATTGGGAAGTTCAATTGAATTTTGCTACTCTTAGTATGAAAAACTAAAAATCTTATTTTACAACTAAGGCCGAAATATAAATTTTACTGGCCCAAAATCACACGATAACTATCACTTAAGCTATAGGTTCAGCTATAACTACGCAAAAAATTGGGAAGTTCTATTGGACTTTGCTATCCTTAGTATTAAAAACTAAAAATCTCAATTTACTACCAGAGCCGAAATATAAAATTAAATGTTTAATTAAAAAAAATTTACTGGTTCAAAATCACAAGATAACTATTGGTTAAGCTATAGGTTCAGCTATAACTACGCAAAAAATTGGGAAGTTCTATTGGACTTTGCTATCCTTAGTATTAAAAACTAAAAATCTCAATTTACTACCAGAGCCGAAATATAAAATTAAATGTTTAATTAAAAAAATTTTACTGGCCCAAAATCACATGATAACTATCGGTTAAGCTATAGGTTCAGTTATATCTATGCCAAAAATTGGGAAGTTCAATTGAACTTTGCTACCTTTAGTATTAAAAACTAATAGTCTTAATTTACAACTAGAGCCGAAATATAAAATTAAATGTTTAATTAAAAAAATTTTACTGGCCCAAAATCACACGATAACTGTCGGTTAAGCTATAGGTTCAGCTATATCTATGCCAAAAATTAGGAAGTTCTATTGAACTTTGCTACCCTAGTATTAAAAACTAAAAATCTCAATTTACTACTAGATCCGAACTATAAAATTAAATGTTTAATTAAAAAAATTTTACTGGCCCAAAATCACACGATAACTATCGGTTAAGCTATAGGTTAAGCTATATCTATGCTAAAAATTGGAAAGTTCTATTGGACTTTGCTACCCTTAGTATTAAAAACTATAAATCTCAATTTACTACTAAGGCCGAAATAGAAAATTAAATGTTTAATTAAAAAAAATTTACTGGTTCAAAAGCACACGATAACTATCGGTTAAGCTATAGGTTCAGCTATATCAATTCAAAAAATTGGGAAGTTCAATTGAATTTTGCTACTCTTAGTATGAAAAACTAAAAATCTTATTTTACAACTAAGGCCGAAATATAAATTTTACTGGCCCAAAATCACACGATAACTATCGCTTAAGCTATAGGTTCAGCTATATCTACGCAAAAAATTGGGAAGTTCTATTAGACTTTGCTACTATTAGTATTAAAAACTAAAAATCTCAATTTACTACTAGGGCCGAAATATAAAATTAAATGTTTAATTAAACAAATTTTACTGGCCCAAAATCACACGATAACTATCGCTTAAGCTATAGGTTCAGCTATATCTACGCAAAAAATTGGGAAGTTCTATTGGACTTTGCTATCCTTAGTATTAAAAACTAAAAATCTTAATTTACTACCAGAGCCGAAATATAAAATTAAATGTTTAATTAAAAAAAATTTACTGGTTCAAAATCACAAGATAACTATTGGTTAAGCTATAGGTTCAGCTATAACTACGCAAAAAATTGGGAAGTTCTATTGGACTTTGCTATCCTTAGTATTAAAAACTAAAAATCTCAATTTACTACCAGAGCCGAAATATAAAATTAAATGTTTAATTAAAAAAATTTATTCGCCCAAAATCACACGATAACTATCGGTTAAGCTATAGGTTCAGTTATATCTATGCCAAAAATTGGGAAGTTCTATTGGACTTTGCTACCCTAAGTATTAAAAATTTCAAATCTCAATTTACTACTAGATCCGAACTATAAAATTAAATGTTTAATTAAAAAAATTTTACTGGCCCAAAATCACACGATAACTATCGGTTAAGCTATAGGTTAAGCTATATCTATGCTAAAAATTGGAAACTATTGGACTTTGCTACCCTTAGTATTAAAAACTATAAATCTCAATTTACTACTAAGGCCGAAATAGAAAATTAAATGTTTAATTTAAAAAAATTTACTGGTTCAAAAGCACACGATAACTATCGGTTAAGCTATAGGTTCAGCTATATCAATGCAAAAAATTGGGAAGTTCAATTGAATTTTGCTACTCTTAGTATGAAAAACTAAAAATCTTATTTTACAACTAAGGCCGAAATATAAATTTTACTGGCCCAAAATCACACGATAACTATCGCTTTAGCTATAGGTTCAGCTATAGCTATGCAAAAAATTATGAAGTTCTATTAGACTTTGTTACTATTAGTATTAAAAACTAAAAATCTCAATTTACTACTAGGGCCGAAATATAAAATTAAATGTTTAATTAAAAAAATTTTACTGGCCCAAAATCACACGATAACTATCGCTTAAGCTATAGGTTCAGCTATATCTATGCAAAAAATTGCGAAGTTCAATTGAACTTTGCTACCCTGTATTAAAAACTAAAAATCTCAATTTACTACTAGAGCCGAAATATAAAATTAAATGTTTAATTAAAAAAAAATTATTCGCCCAAAATCACACGATAACTATCGGTTAAGCTATAGGTTCAGTTATATCTATGCCAAAAATTGGGAAGTTCTATTGGACTTTGCTACCCTAAGTATTAAAAATTTCAAATCTCAATTTACTACTAGATCCGAACTATAAAATTAAATGTTTAATTAAAAAAATTTTACTGGCCCAAAATCACACGATAACTATCGGTTAAGCTATAGGTTAAGCTATATCTATGCTAAAAATTGGAAACTATTGGACTTTGCTACCCTTAGTATTAAAAACTATAAATCTCAATTTACTACTAAGGCCGAAATAGAAAATAAAATGTTTAATTAAAAAAAATTTACTGGTTCAAAAGCACACGATAACTATCGGTTAAGCTATAGGTTCAGCTATATCTATGCAAAAAATTGGGAAGTTCAATTGAATTTTGCTACTCTTAGTATGAAAAACTAAAAATCTTATTTTACAACTAAGGCCGAAATATAAATTTTACTGGCCCAAAATCACACGATAACTATCGCTTAAGCTATAGGTTCAGCTATAACTACGCAAAAAATTGGGAAGTTCTATTGGACTTTGCTATCCTTAGTATTAAAAACTAAAAATCTCAATTTACTACTAAGGCCGAAATATAAAATTAAATGTTTAATTAAAAAAAATTTACTGGTTCAAAATCACAAGATAACTATTGGTTAAGCTATAGGTTCAGCTATAACTACGCAAAAAATTGGGAAGTTCTATTGGACTTTGCTATCCTTAGTATTAAAAACTAAAAATCTCAATTTACTACTAGGGCCGAAATATAAAATTAAATGTTTAATTAAAAAAATTTTACTGGCCCAAAATCACACGATAACTATCGCTTAAGCTATAGGTTCAGCTATATCTATGCAAAAAATTGCGAAGTTCAATTGAACTTTGCTACCCTGTATTAAAAACTAAAAATCTCAATTTACTACTAGAGCCGAAATATAAAATTAAATGTTTAATTAAAAAAAAATTATTCGCCCAAAATCACACGATAACTATCGGTTAAGCTATAGGTTCAGTTATATCTATGCCAAAAATTGGGAAGTTCTATTGGACTTTGCTACCCTAAGTATTAAAAATTTCAAATCTCAATTTACTACTAGATCCGAACTATAAAATTAAATGTTTAATTAAAAAAATTTTACTGGCCCAAAATCACACGATAACTATCGGTTAAGCTATAGGTTAAGCTATATCTATGCTAAAAATTGGAAACTATTGGACTTTGCTACCCTTAGTATTAAAAACTATAAATCTCAATTTACTACTAAGGCCGAAATAGAAAATAAAATGTTTAATTAAAAAAAATTTACTGGTTCAAAAGCACACGATAACTATCGGTTAAGCTATAGGTTCAGCTATATCTATGCAAAAAATTGGGAAGTTCAATTGAATTTTGCTACTCTTAGTATGAAAAACTAAAAATCTTATTTTACAACTAAGGCCGAAATATAAATTTTACTGGCCCAAAATCACACGATAACTATCGCTTAAGCTATAGGTTCAGCTATAACTACGCAAAAAATTGGGAAGTTCTATTGGACTTTGCTATCCTTAGTATTAAAAACTAAAAATCTCAATTTACTACCAGAGCCGAAATATAAAATTAAATGTTTAATTAAAAAAATTTTACTGGCCCAAAATCACACGATAACTATCGGTTAAGCTATAGGTTCAGTTATATCAGGGCCAAAAATTGGGAAGTTCAATTGAACTTTGCTACCTTTAGTATTTAAAACTAATAGTCTTAATTTACAACTAGAGCCGAAATATAAAATTAAATGTTTAATTAAAAAAATTTTACTGGCCCAAAATCACACGATAACTATCGGTTAAGCTATAGGTTCAGCTATATCTATGCCAAAAATTGGGAAGTTCTATTGAACTTTGCTACCCTAGTATTAAAAACTAAAAATCTCAATTTACTACTAGATCCGAACTATAAAATTAAATGTTTAATTAAAAAAATTTTACTGGCCCAAAATCACACGATAACTATCGGTTAAGCTATAGGTTAAGCTATATCTATGCTAAAAATTGGAAAGTTCTATTGGACTTTGCTACCCTTAGTATTAAAAACTATAAATCTCAATTTACTACTAAGGCCGAAATAGAAAATTAAATGTTTAATTAAAAAAAATTTACTGGTTCAAAAGCACACGATAACTATCGGTTAAGCTATAGGTTAAGCTATATCAATGCAAAAAATTGGGAAGTTCAATTGAATTTTGCTACTCTTAGTATGAAAAACTAAAAATCTTATTTTACAACTAAGGCCGAAATATAAATTTTACTGGCCCAAAATCACACGATAACTATCGCTTAAGCTATAGGTTCAGCTATATCTACGCAAAAAATTGGGAAGTTCTATTGGACTTTGCTATCCTTAGTATTAAAAACTAAAAATCTCAATTTACTACCAGAGCCGAAATATAAAATTAAATGTTTAATTAAAAAAAATTTATTCGCCCAAAATCACACGATAACTATCGGTTAAGCTATAGGTTCAGTTATATCTATGCCAAAAATTGGGAAGTTCTATTGGACTTTGCTACCCTAAGTATTAAAAATTTCAAATCTCAATTTACTACTAGATCCGAACTATAAAATTAAATGTTTAATTAAAAAAATTTTACTGGCCCAAAATCACACGATAACTATCGGTTAAGCTATAGGTTAAGCTATATCTATGCTAAAAATTGGAAACTATTGGACTTTGCTACCCTTAGTATTAAAAACTATAAATCTCAATTTACTACTAAGGCCGAAATAGAAAATAAAATGTTTAATTAAAAAAAATTTACTGGTTCAAAAGCACACGATAACTATCGGTTAAGCTATAGGTTCAGCTATATCTATGCAAAAAATTGGGAAGTTCAATTGAATTTTGCTACTCTTAGTATGAAAAACTAAAAATCTTATTTTACAACTAAGGCCGAAATATAAATTTTACTGGCCCAAAATCACACGATAACTATCGCTTAAGCTATAGGTTCAGCTATAACTACGCAAAAAATTGGGAAGTTCTATTGGACTTTGCTATCCTTAGTATTAAAAACTAAAAATCTCAATTTACTACCAGAGCCGAAATATAAAATTAAATGTTTAATTAAAAAAAATTTACTGGTTCAAAATCACAAGATAACTATTGGTTAAGCTATAGGTTCAGCTATAACTACGCAAAAAATTGGGAAGTTCTATTGGACTTTGCTATCCTTAGTATTAAAAACTAAAAATCTCAATTTACTACCAGAGCCGAAATATAAAATTAAATGTTTAATTAAAAAAATTTTACTGGCCCAAAATCACACGATAACTATCGGTTAAGCTATAGGTTCAGTTATATCTATGCCAAAAATTGGGAAGTTCAATTGAACTTTGCTACCTTTAGTATTAAAAACTAATAGTCTTAATTTACAACTAGAGCCGAAATATAAAATTAAATGTTTAATTAAAAAAATTTTACTGGCCCAAAATCACACGATAACTGTCGGTTAAGCTATAGGTTCAGCTATATCTATGCCAAAAATTAGGAAGTTCTATTGAACTTTGCTACCCTAGTATTAAAAACTAAAAATCTCAATTTACTACTAGATCCGAACTATAAAATTAAATGTTTAATTAAAAAAAATTTACTGGCCCAAAATCACACGATAACTATTGGTTAAGCTATAGGTTAAGCTATATCTATGCTAAAAATTGGAAAGTTCTATTGGACTTTGCTACCCTTAGTATTAAAAACTATAAATCTCAATTTACTACTAAGGCCGAAATAGAAAATTAAATGTTTAATTAAAAAAAATTTACTGGTTCAAAAGCACACGATAACTATCGGTTAAGCTATAGGTTCAGCTATATCTATGCAAAAAATTGGGAAGTTCAATTAAATTTTGCTACTCTTAGTATGAAAAACTAAAAATCTTATTTTACAACTAAGGCCGAAATATACATTTTACTGGCCCAAAATCACACGATAACTATCGCTTAAGCTATAGGTTCAGCTATAACTACGCAAAAAATTGGGAAGTTCTATTGGACTTTGCTATCCTTAGTATTAAAAACTAAAAATATCAATTTACTACCAGAGCCGAAATATAAAATTAAATGTTTAATTAAAAAAAAATTACTGGTTCAAAATCACAAGATAACTATTGGTTAAGCTATAGGTTCAGCTATAACTACGCAAAAAATTGGGAAGTTCTATTGGACTTTGCTATCCTTAGTATTAAAAACTAAAAATCTCAATTTACTACCAGAGCCGAAATATAAAATTAAATGTTTAATTAAAAAAATTTTACTGGCCCAAAATCACACGATAACTATCGGTTAAGCTATAGGTTCAGTTATATCTATGCCAAAAATTGGGAAGTTCAATTGAACTTTGCTACCTTTAGTATTAAAAACTAATAGTCTTAATTTACAACTAGAGCCGAAATATAAAATTAAATGTTTAATTAAAAAAATTTTACTGGCCCAAAATCACACGATAACTATCGGTTAAGCTATAGGTTAAGCTATATCTATGCTAAAAATTGGAAAGTTCTATTGGACTTTGCTACCCTTAGTATTAAAAACTATAAATCTCAATTTACTACTAAGGCCGAAATATAAAATTAAATGTTTAATTAAAAAAAATTTATTGGTTCAAAATCACAAGACTATTGGTTAAGCTATAGGTTCAGCTATATCTATGCAAAAAATTGGGAAGTTCAATTGAACTTTGCTACCCTTAGTGTTAAAAACTAAAAATTTCAATTTACTACTAGGGCCGAAATATAAAATAGAATTTTTAATTAAAAAAATTTTACTGGCCCAAAATCAAACGATAACTATCGGTTAGCAAAGTCCAATTGAACTTCCTAATTTTTGGCACAGATATAGCTGAACCTATAGCTTAACCAATAGTTATCGTGTGATTTTGGGCCAGTAAAATATTTTTATTTAACATTTAATTTTATATATCGGTCATAGTAGTCAATCAATACATTTCAATGGGTTAGCCCCTTAATCTTGCATTACAAAATCTTGCATTACAAAATCTTGCATTACAAAATCTTGCATTACAAAATCTTGCATTACAAAATCTTGCATTACAAAATCTTGCATTACAAAATCTTGCATTACAAAATCTTGCATAACAATTTCCCGTACATTTATAGAATCGCGCGCGCGATTCTATAAATGTACGGGAAATTGTTATGCAAGATAACAAATTGCTGAAAAATTGGACGGTGGTTCCACAAAAATTATATTGCGGGCCTCAATCATACACCAATATATATGCCACAATTCTGGTCTATTGCCGATGCAGATGTAGGATCAGAAAACTTCACGCGATTCTATAAATGTACGGGAAATTGTTATGCAAGATAACAAATCGCATTGACAAAATTCTACTGTATAATGATAATTGCAATCATATAGTAACAATAATAAAATGAAATTAAAGTTGCCTTTTTTTATTGCAATCATCGTTAGCGTTACTAGCGGAATCGAGTTGCTGCATCATGGATGGAATTATCGACGTAGTTCCATCCATCATGCGGCAACTCTTTTCAATTCACGGGTGTGTTTAGGGGCAAATTGTACCTTTAATATTTTACTTAATGAGCAAAAAATTTCTGAATGTTTATGAAAGATTTTTTTTTAACTTAAAGAAAGTCAGCTTGGAACTGGGTATTAATTTAAATCCAAGGAGAGTCATAACAGATTTCGAAAAGCCAATTGTGTCATCAGCTTCAACATTTTTCCCCGAAGCAACGATTAAAGGTTGCCTTTTCCACTTCGGGCAAATAATTTGGCGAAGGATACAAAAGCAACGGTTTGTGGCTAGATACGCCAGTTCTGAGGATTTTTCAATCCAAATTCGGATGCTGAAAAGTTTGGCTTTCGTTCCACCAAACGAAATACCTGGATATTATCAACATTTATATGAACAATTTGATGAGAACAGCGGAGCGAAATTAATTGGACGGTGGTTCCACAAAAATTGTATTGGGGGCCTCAATCATACACCAAGATATATACTACAATTCTGGTCTATTGCCGATGCAGATATAAGATCAGAAAACTTCCCACGGACCGAAAACAGTGTCGAAGCTTGGCACCAACGCCTTAAAGTTGTGGTTGGACAACGGCATGCTGGAGTATACCGAATCATTGAAAATTTATCAAAGGAACTAATTGTGGCAAAAGTTCAAATTGATAAGGTGAAATCCAGAGAACGCCTTTCAAAGCAAAAAAAAGGCAATAATCAAAAATAGAAAAATAAAACGTATCATTAAAAAAAGGGAAAGACTCAGTAAAACTAATTTTTTAAAAAGAATCGGGCATAATATCATCCTTTTTTAATTGCTGTACAATTTATTTTATTTAATTTCTTTTTAATTATATTATACAATTATAACTTTTCTCCTGTTTTTTTTTGTGAATAAAATTGCTATAATTTAATATAAACTCAAAACTGACTTATTTCGATTTTCAATTGACTTTTATGAATACGCAATATTATGTTAGATACCAAAGACAGGTACAGATACTAAAACTGCAAAATTTTGAAATGCAAGATTTTGTACTTGCAAGATTTTATAACTGCAAGATTTTGGTTTGGCAAGATTTTGATTTGCATGATTTTTAAAAAATGCAAGATTTTGGTGTGTGTGTGTGTGTATGTGTGTGTGTGTGTGTGTGTGTGTGTGTGTGTGTGTGTGTGTGTGTGTGTGTGTGTGTGTGTGTGTGTGTGTGTGTGTGTGTGTGTGTGTGTGTGTGTGTGTGTGTGTGTGTGTGTGTGTGTGTGTGGGTGTGTGTTTGTCTGTATGATTTGTGGGTGTGTGTGTGTGTCTCTGTGTGTGTGTGTATGTGTATGTGTGTGTGGTGGTTTGGTTCCTTTTCCAAAAATGTGCCACTAACTTCTTCTGAACGGTTGGATTGCACACGATTTCACTACTTAAACCATTAAAATACGGGATTTGTAAAATAAAATACCTCCTGAAATTGAAAATAAGCAGTTACTGTATATACATAATTAATCGTTGCAATGTTTAGTTCGATATCATAATTATCGCAGTTATCGTTGGAATATTTTGTTGATAACAAATGTAACGTGCAACAAAAGATACGTATATAAAATCCGCATTAAGGTTAGTATTTCAGATTTGAAATAACCAAAAAGAATAAAATGCACAACCTTATTATGTTTATATAATCAGTATTTATTTTCATCTTTTAGTGTTTCCTATTTTATTATCGCTCTTCAAATCAAAATGAATGTTTCGATTGTCACATCTAATAAAGAAAAAGATAAATTGATTATCGATGGCTATTCTTATGTATTAGACAGGAAAACAAAAGAAACTTACAATTGGGCTTGTTCTAAACGACAAGCTTTATTTTGCAGAGGCAGAGTAACCACAAAAACGGAATAACAACCCAAATTGTTGTCAAAGGACCCTGTATCCACAGTCATACACCGTCTGCTCAAGAAAAAACTATAGTTATGGTGAATAACTATGTTAAAAAAACAGCACACAATAATAAACACATACAAGCTTCGCAAATAATTACTGAAAGTGTCGTGCAGGCTAATGCTGAATGCCGAGTTTTTCTTCCGAACAAACCAGCACAAAAGGTAAAGATAACGCGAGTAAGAGCTTCTCACCAAAAAGAACCGAAGAGTCTAAATGAAATCAATATCCCGGATAATTTACTTAATTTAGAAGGCGAATTATTTATCTTAAGTGAAAAGGAATTTGATATGGAGAAAATAATCTTAATGGGAACACGTTCCAGCCTTAAGCTTTTAGCAGAATCGAAATGCTGGTTGATGGATGGAACATTTTATGTTGTTCCATACATTTTTAAGCAACTGTTTACCATTCACGGAGCTGTGGAGCGTGAAATTGTACCACTTTTGTTCTGTCTTATGACGAAAAAATCAAAAGTGGTTTACAACGAAATGTTTTTTGAGCTATGTCGTGTGGCTTGTGATTGGGGAATAAACCTGAACCCTACGCATATAATAACTGATTTTGAAAAAACCATTTCATTAACGGCAAAAGAGTATTTTACCTCAGCCTTGTTTAGCGGATGTTTGTTCCATTTTAGACAAATAATCTGGCGGCAAGTCCAAGCCACAGGATTAGCCAGAAAGTATGGTAATTCTGTGAGTTTTAGTCAACAAATTAAAATGATCAAAAGTTTGGCATTTGTGTCATACACCGTCTGCTCAAGAAAAAACTATAGTTATGGTGAATAACTATGTTAAAAAAACAGCACACAATAATAAACACATACAAGCTTCGCAAATAATTACTGAAAGTGTCGTGCAGGCTAATGCTGAATGCCGAGTTTTTCTTCCGAACAAACCAGCACAAAAGGTAAAGATAACGCGAGTAAGAGCTTCTCACCAAAAAGAACCGAAGAGTCTAAATGAAATCAATATCCCGGATAATTTACTTAATTTAGAAGGCGAATTATTTATCTTAAGTGAAAAGGAATTTGATATGGAGAAAATAATCTTAATGGGAACACGTTCCAGCCTTAAGCTTTAGCAGAATCGAAATGCTGGTTGATGGATGGAACATTTTATGTTGTTCCATACATTTTTAAGCAACTGTTTACCATTCACGGAGCTGTGGAGCGTGAAATTGTACCACTTTTGTTCTGTCTTATGACGAAAAAATCAAAAGTGGTTTACAACGAAATGTTTTTTGAGCTATGTCGTGTGGCTTGTGATTGGGGAATAAACCTGAACCCTACGCATATAATAACTGATTTTGAAAAAACCATTTCATTAACGGCAAAAGAGTATTTTACCTCAGCCTTGTTTAGCGGATGTTTGTTCCATTTTAGACAAATAATCTGGCGGCAAGTCCAAGCCACAGGATTAGCCAGAAAGTATGGTAATTCTGTGAGTTTTAGTCAACAAATTAAAATGATCAAAAGTTTGGCATTTGTGCCAGCTGATCAAATTGCTGACTATTATAAAGAACTGCATAACAGTTTTAGGGATCCGGATTTAAAGAAATAAGTATATGGTTTAAAAAAAATTATATTTCTGGTCCTAATCACACAAACCCTCAATACTCCCCAAACTTTTGGTCCGTTGCTCATGCTATTGAAAAAAATTTACCGAGAACCCAAAACAATGTCGAAGCTTGGCATCGACGTCTCAAAATAATCGTTGGTAAGCGTCATTCTGGGCTTTATAAAATTATTGACCATCTGGCGAAGGAGTTAATAATTTCCAAGGCCACAGTGGAAAAAGTTAAGTGCCGTGAAAAAATACCTCGCTAGAAAATATACGTAAAACAAAGAGAAAACATAAAAAAAATACACAACACTTTTAATCAAATAGATAATAAACTAGATTTTTTGAAAAGAATCGCGAATAATATAATTTTAAATTAAATACTATTACGTTTATACCCTTAAATTAAAAAAAACTAATAAAACTGAATTAAAATATTTTGTTAACAAACATAAAATTAAAAAATGTTTTTTAATTTAATGAATCCCGTAATCTCGTAATAAATCCATACTACGGTATTTCGAAATACGGGATTTTGAAATACGGGATTTTGAAATACGGTGTTTTTGTGATCTACGGTATTTTGCCCATTCGTATTTTCCATACTACGGTATTTCGAAATACGGGATTTTGAAATACGGGATTTTGAAATACGGTGTTTTTGTGATCTACGGTATTTT
>OY282558.1:311381763-311581326 GCA_958295665.1 Tipula vernalis | reverse complement strand
TTCAATCTACATTGAAAAGGGTTAAAGAGACCGGGGACTATGCCTATAAACTACGCTCAGGCAGAAATCGTATCAATTCGGTAAGAGACGATCGACAAATTGTGCGAAAATCTCTCAAAAACCGAAGAAAAACATCTGCTGAGATAGCTGCAGAGCATTTAACAGAACAAGAAGTTAACATTTCGGCACGGACAGTTAGAAGAAGGCTCCTGCAAGCTGGATTGAAAGGTTGTAAAGCAAAAAAAAAACCTTCGCTCTCACTTACCAACATAAAAAGTCGCTTGAGATGGGCTCGAGAACACAAACATTGGAATGACGTGGATTGGGCGAGAGTTGTTTGGTCAGATGAATCTACTTTTGAGATAAATATAAAAAATAAATATTAAAAAATAATTAGTCAAAAAAAAAAAATAAAAAATTGTGCTATGTATTTTAAAAGAATTAAATAGAGAAATTTATGTTAAATTTGATGAAATTCTTATAGATTTTTGGAACTCCTGGCGCAACCATCGTAAGAAGAAGAGTCGGGGAAGCATACAATCCTGATTGTATAGTGCCTACTGTAAAGCATGGAGGGGGTAAACTGATGGTGTGGGGTTGTATGGCATCATCAGGGGTGGGAAAACTGTTGTTTTGTGAGGGTCCGATGAACAGTACCAACTATGTTACCGTCCTCGAGGCTGCATTGAATGCCTCAATTCGGCAAATCTTTGGGGAAACGGATAGTTCTTCGATAATTTATCAACAGGATAATGCCCCCTGCCATACTTCCCGCGTTACGATGAGTTGGTTTCGAAAAAAACAAATTCGAGTCATGGGCTGGCCCGCCCAGTCACCAGACCTAAATCCCATTGAAAATTTGTGGTCAATTTAAAAAAAAAAATCAAGGATCGCAGTATGACTTCAAAGGAAGACCTCAAACGTGCGCTGACAGAGGAATGGAAAAATATATCGAGAAATACCTGCGAAAAATTAGTACGGTCGATGAATAAAAGAGTCCTGGCTGTCATCAAAGCCAAAGGAGGACTACAAAATACTAAAATTAATAAAATATAAAAAGTATTTCCTAAAAATATTGAGTTTTAATTTTTGTCTTCATTCGTTTTGTAGATACTGCAATTTGGGAGGGGTGCTTTATAATTTCGGCCAAGTCTGTATATATGTACAGTATATACATATGTGTGATATTTAAACAAATGCACACGCATTGAACGATTTGAACCAAACTTTACACAAATATTGTTTAAGACTTAAGAAAGGTGAATGTTAATATCTCAAACATTCATGTCCTCTAATTGAGATGATTTTTGATGACGGTATGATGTTATGAAGGTAAAATGTAATGATGGTATAATGGTATGATGGTTTGTATATTAGAATTATGTGATGGTGAAGGTAATGATGGTGGTGGTATGATGACGATGATGGTATGATGGTATGATGATATGATGCACTGAAAAAATTCTTTAACATAAACTTGATGCCCCATCATGTTCAAGTCAATGAGTCAAACTTTTCCTTAGAATAAGTCAAAAAACAATGAATTCACATAATTTCTATGGAAAATGTCACTAAAATTATGCATTGATCAAAATTTAATTCATTTGGAAAAAACCATTCTCTGATGTATGTTATTTTCATTAAAATATGGATTAGTTTTATAAAAAAATCATTAATTATAGGATACAGACATCTAATTTAAAAAAAATACACCTAAAATTAAAGCAAACATTACTTCATAGATTTTAAGAATTTGTTTGCCTACAATTTAATCACCCAAGTAAATACAACTAATGATTTTGTTGCATAAATATTAATAAAGAAAAATTGCTAAATGTATTCATCTTATTTCCACATTCAAAATGTAAAGTACATATTTTTATTATATTTCCATACTAACACTTTCAACAGTATTGTAGTACATTAGTATTGGTTTTATCAATATAAGATTATGCATAAAAGTTATGTGTATGTATTTAAATATTAATGCATGTATCCTTAATTCTAAAACCTTAAACATCATTACAATGTAGTAATATACAAACAATGAGGAAATATTAAACATTTTTAAAAAAAAAAAATGTTTGTTGGCGGAGTGACGTAAGTGATCTTTTTATAATTAATATTATTTTGTACAATCACAAAACACCAACAGTTTTCACTTACTTAAAAATAAAAAAACCAAACTTTTTATTTTTGAATTTATTTACTTTTATTTATTTAAAATTACAACTAGTTTCGATCTTGTAAAGATCATCTACAGGTAATTTTTTGCAAACGCGGAGGAAATACCAAAATTTAATGTTTTTTCAGGAAAAAAAATTAAAAATTTACAACGGGATCTCTTATGAATCTAGAAATTGTTTGATGCGTGATTATCCTTTATTCAAATTGAACGGGGCAACTTGTGTAGTGCAAAAATTATAAAATATAATTATATTTTTAATGATAAATAATAGTGAGTGTGTTTAATTTAAACTATACATAGTGTTTAATTATTGGTATTTCAGTATAGCCACGAAAGTCAACATAACCAGTCGAAACATAAACCAAACGTAAAGGGTTTATCAATGACCGAAAATAAGCAAGGGGGCCTTATTTTTCGTGACGAACTATTGTACATACATAAATGTATCCTAGACATATATTGCATATTATTTATTTTCCATTTGTTTTTAATAATTTTTTTTTTATTATTATAAGCCATAATAATTAGCCAGATTATTATATATCATATACAATTTATTATGAGTCAATACAAAGGTAAATTAATATTTTTTTATTTGGATTTGTCACATTAAAAATATTGCTTGAAGAGTACTATGTTCAATTACCGTTTATTTATTATTCATAGAAGCTTCCGTCAGTTTTGGTGAGTTTTGTGCCAATAAAAATATTGTAGTGCATATTGGTGGTACTAACGAAGCTAATCTCAACATGGGTTCTCAAAGTCAACAATATTACAAAATGTATGTCCTCAAACACAAATTTTACATGTGACGTTTGAAAAGGCAGAAGAGGAATCATCGAACCAGGAATTATTAAACGACTTGAACTGATGTTACAAGAATGTAATCTTTTACATCTAAAAGACAAATTTGCAAGTAACCTTATTTTTCAAAAATACAATAAACACGTCACATAATAAAATGTATCATATTTATTAAATTTCATATTCTATATGGGATATTATCGAGAAGCTAGTGGATACGATCTAGTTCCTGATTTCAAAATCATAGCAGAACCCAATTTGGATACCATGTTTCCAAATAAATCAGAATTAAGCCAGAAATCAAGACTTCGGGAGAAGCTTGCCGAATGGCGAGAAAATAATGTATCTATCTAGATATTGCTAGTCAATCTTTTGTCTGGAACAACGGCATCGGTGACTACTTCCGTTAATAAATGGTTGGAAACCCAAAATAACACATCAACAATGTCGCAGTCGCCAGCCACACCTATCCTAAATTTACCTTCACGTTTTGTAAGTATAATTATTAATTTTTTTTAATAAGTGTAATATATGGATTTCATTGTTAACTACAATATTATTGTTCTAAGAATAATAACTTTTCAGTAACTAAGCCTTTTCTTTATATTGTAGGATTTTAAACATTTTTTAAATACGGAACAAGGTAGTAAAATCGGTCAATGTTATAATAACACATGTCCATCAAGATTAGGAGAATTCGAAAAAAAAAATGTTAGTAGATAGAATTTTATAATACCACTATACTATGAATTTAGGTATGGTGTATGATGACTTTGACAGAATTGCGAATGTAAGCAACATTTTTGGGAGAAAACAAGGTAACTGGTTATTTACTCACTGAAAATTTGATAATTTAATTGAATTTTTTTTTCAGGATTGGCATGACCATCGCATTGATAAACAGCGTCCAACAGGTCGATCATACAATAAGTACCGAAATCAGGCTCCTCGTTTGAATAAAATTGGGTACTACGGAACACCTAAACGGTTGAAAAATTTTGCCGACAACGAAGCAATTGGTAATGTATTTTAAATTTTAAAGCCGACATCACAATTGAGTGATTTAGTTATGGTGATGTAATATATAATGATATAATATGCCACACTATTGTCATGGTGGCATAACATGGTTATGCTGAGATTTGTTATATGACGTATTTTTACACTTTGTTTTTTACCATTTGTATGATGGTATGATGGTATGCTGGTTTGATGATATGATGGTGTAATGGTATGTTCATATGATGGTATGAGTTGAGCAGAGGGTTGAGATTTGGTTGAGTTAGGTTTAGTTAGCCTGCATTGGGGTTAATTGAGTTCTTCGGTTGGGGAATTATTTAAGAGTTGATTTGAAGATAGGATTAATTTGAAAGGTGATTTGGGGTTGATTTGATGATTGATTTGAGGGTTCGGTTTGCGGTTAATTTGGTGATTGCGGTTAGAATTATGTTGCGATTGAGATGGAGGTTGATTTATATATTGAGTTGAAGGCTGAGATGAAGATTGACTTAAGAGATTCATTTCGAGATTAATGTGATTCTTATTCAAATATTCTAAATTTTTAATTGACATTAAATTCTTTCGAGCCCATCGCCTTTTAGATTGACTATCGTTGCAAGTCCCCTCTTGTGTTGATTGGCGTAAGTACCATTATATGGAAAAGTCATTCAACATTTTGTAAATTTGCCGTTTAAACTCTTCAATAGTTTCGATTTTTTATTGTTTATCATTATCTAATATTGTCCCAATTCATCTGAAAAGGTCAAGATGTAGGTAAATTAATATATCAACGAGAGTGGTTAACCTTTTACGATACAGTTTTGATGTACAATGGCTTATTGTTCGGTGCTGCGGTGAGGATAAGTAATATAAACATCGGTTTAACCAAAATTTAAAACCTTCTGCGTAGGGTTACCAGTTGTAATTCTTTACTTCCCTTTTGATTCCGATTTTATAATGTAATTATTTTCTGTAATTTGTAAAGTAGCTAATAAAAGCGAGATAAATGTTTCTGTATTGCTTTACAAAATAATAACTTATATTTCTATTTCATTCAACAAAATATTTTTCTGTTGTAGTTTGAACATTTCAATTTAAAAAAATTAAGTGTGAGCCTAGAATTGGCTAAACGCCATTAGTGAATTTTTCGAGATTAGTAAAAGTGTTTCAAGTTCAAGATTAGCAAGTTTCTTATTATTTCAAGATTGGCGGTTAAGCGCGATTTATAACTAAATATATTGAAGATACTCTGTCTTTATTCAGATTAGTCAAAGTTCAAATGGCACCTTTATATGTAATTTGCAAGTACAAGATGGGCTATTTTAGTAAAGATGGAACTATCGTTGACATTTTACAATAAAAGTACAAAGTTTATTAGTTTAAAATAACTCACATTTATCTATTTTAAATACAGTGAAATCTCGGTGTAACGAACCGGATAAAATTATTTGCTTTATTGGAATTTCGTTAAAAAATTTCCAATTTTATTATTTTTCTTCTTTTAACTAAAATTTCCATTTTAGTGAAATGAAATTCAAAGTAAACTGCGTTATACTGAACATTTCGGTAAACTAGAGTTCGTTTTGTGTGAAAAATATATACATACTATATGTATGCCCTTTTCCTAATGAGATTTTTAGATTTTGGTACGCACCGAAGGTGACCAGGTGAAAAACAACTAAATCTGGGCGAATTCTGAAACCAGTTTGAAAAACCAGAACATTTCAACACAGAAAAATCAGGACAGTGTTTAAGCCTCGAAATGATTACAAAACATGTATATAAAAAATTGGTTTGGTGGCGCCTAGTTACATAATCATCCACTGGTTACAAAACGTGTTGAAATATTTTCTAGAAAAGTTCCAAGCCCGCTAACTTGATTTATTATTTGGATGTATTGCAACTAATTCATTAATAATCGAATATGTTGGTTTAGTCGGTTACCAAATTTCAATAGAATGGTGGCTAATCGCACCAGTTCTATTTAGGGCAATGATCAAGTTTGTTAAATAAAACTTAGCCAGAGTGCAATAAATAATGCTGGAGAAATTTTACACCTGAGTTATTAATACTATTCTATAAATAGTTCTGAATATAAAACCGAATTATTTACGCTCTGAAATTTTCTTGGATCATACCATTTGGGGTCGGATTTCCTAAATAAAGTAGGAGCCAAATTCAAGAAATATTGCGGAACTCTAACAATATATTTTTTTACATAATCAATCGAATCAGGTAGCACGTTTGAAAGTTGAGATGTAAAGTCGATTTTTTAAGTAGTTCCTAATACAAAATTGATTCATTCCGGCTCTGGAAAATTCGTTCGCCCATATCATTTCATGTCGAATTTCTTAATTAAAACATGGATCCAATTCAATAAATATTGCGGAACAGTGCCAATGTTATTTTGGTCGAGACCTTAAATCAAAAATTATATTCGCCAAGTTTATATACCCAACTTCAAACAGAAAAATAATATTTGTTGATGGATTTTGTGAAATTTTTTTTTTTAATATTTTGTAAATTCTACAAAGAATTTCAATCATTATAATTATAAAATATAAGGTTTGGCTATGGGACCAAAATTAGTAAAATAAAACGTGGCCCAACGGCAATAAATATTTTGGAACACTACTCGTACCAATAGAATTATGTTCGATGTCATAAAAATCAAAGATTAGATTGGCAAAGTTTCGTTTTCCTTAAACAGCCAAACCAAACATTTTTCCTCCGCCTCAAGCAAACCACATTGCCGATGTATTTTAGTGAACTTTTATATCGAAGATGTTAAGCCAATGAAAAAAGTCTTCTATAAAAAGTTCACAATCTTAAATAAAGTAAAATACGTCCTAAAGATTATTTTTTACAATCCTATTTGGAATGGAGTTCCCGCAGAAGTTTGAAGAACCAGAACATGTCTGGATCTGAACGTCCGGGCGCTATATACATACCCCTCATACCATTTTATTCCAGAAATGTACTTCTTTTGGAATTGGTATAAATCTGGCTAATTAAAATATGATTTTCAGCGAATTCAACTGTAATTATTTTTTTAAGTAATTCCTTCTTTCAATATAAATATAAACATTTAATAACAAAACAAACAATTTTTATTTACTTTCTCTAGGATTTAAATGAAGATATCGCTGGGGTCACATTGACCCTCTACACAGACAACGTAATAGTAAGCAATACACGAATGTGAATTGGAAGTTGCGTAAAACTGAGTTTAATCTGCTAAACCCAAATTTTTCAATGGTAAATTCAATAACCAGGTTCCAAGTAAATTATTCTGAGAAAATTATAAGACTTACATAAACCCAGCAGCTGTGGAACCGAAATGCGAAATCAATTCCTGTGAGTTTAATGCGAATTTCGGTTCGGTTGTCGTCGACGATGATGAAAATTTTAGTCTTGATACATTACAATATGGTACGCATCATAAGACTTTATATTTTCATATTGTTTCTGTAGAGGAAATTCTCATCCAATTGCGCAGTATTGAATCACTGTCGGTTGGAGCTGACTGGGTAGCGCTAAGGTTCATTATACTAATATCTCCGATCTTACTGCCTCATTACTTTCTCTATGAATTATATAAAGATGTCGGTGGGGTCACATTGACCCTTTACACAGACAATGTAAATAGTAAGCAATACACAGAGTGAAGTTTAATCTTAGACTGAAACTAAAATAATTGCAATTTATAAAGTTGAGTATAAGATCACTTCAGAAATTAATTTCTTCAAAATTTCATGTACACCAACATCAGACACCAAATAATGTTTTAATTAATTACAATTTTTATTTAACATAAAACACCGTTTACTTATACAATTTTTTCTCTTCCACACCAATTGAAATTTTAACAATTTTCAGCTTAATTGTAAACATTTTTTAGCATTACATTTTAGTAATTCTTTATTTATATTTATTAATTTTGTTTAATGTTTTCAAAATACATAAATATGGATAAATATAAAAGCTGGAAGAACACAGAATTAAGTATTGAATATATAGGACATTTTATTCTTTTAATATTAACCCTAGATTGGCATGGTTTTCTTAAAATGTTTTTTGCCAATTTGTAATGAAACACCGAAAGGGTTAAATTTTCCAAAATCATTTGTTTTAATAGCGACAAACTAATATTAAACGAAACGAAAATTATGTAATAAAAACATGTCAGGTTGTTTCTATTATCTTAAATGAAAAAGCATAAAAAAACATCAAGAAAAGGATTAATAAAAAGGGCGAAGACTTTTAATAAAGATTTTGTTTTTGTCATTAGAGTACAACTAATATTATCGTTTCAATTGGTTGATGAGTTTGCGAAGAAAGAAGGAAACCTAACTTAGAGATATGATGTTAAGATTAATATATAAGACAAACAAGAGAAAAATCTGTGTGTGTAGATGCGGCAGAACGAAGATTATTTTATATAAATGATAAAAATATAAAAAAGGTGTTTATATTTTTGTTTTATTACAGCATCACAAAATCATAATCATCAGCATTACATTATATTCATGGTAATCAAAAAAAAAAAAAATATTAGATACATTATAAAGGCATGATTTGGTAAATAAACTATACCTTTTATATATACGTACATTTTCGCATATAATTTTAGTAAAAGTCTTCATTTCATTATAAGCCAATCAAAATCATAACCAACTTATGTGCGTGCATAACATTATTTTTTAAATCTAAATCCATATGTTACATTCTAATATGTAATATAACGAGATTATAACATCAACAAAAATTATTAATAATTCTTTTTATTTTTATCAGCTCATCACCTTATCATTTAATGTCTTTTTATGTAAGTTAAGAGGAAAGTATACAACCAAAAAAAAAAAAAATTTATCATAATATAAATAATAATTTCATTATGCAAATTTAAAACAATTTACCTGACAGACTTTTAGGTTATTACATAAATTCTTTATAATTTATTTTAGTATTTTTTATTGTTGTTGTTGTTATTTTTCTTACTTATTACGATATGTATAGGTACACAAGTATATACAATACTTAAAATGATGGTGCGATGATGATCGTACCTGTGCTTTATACTTACATTTTATTGTATTTAGAACAAGATAAGCATGCAAACAAAATGATTATTATTCATTAAAAATTACTTTATTATCATTATTAAAATTTATTTATTTTTATTTTTTGCATTAACTGCGAAGATAATTTAATGAAAATGGCACTTAAACATTTTTTTTTTGTTTGTTCATGTTAAACGCTTAATTATTTTTCACTTTCCATTTTTATTTATATGACAAGTGGTTTTTGGAAAGTGCTCAAATTCGTGATTGAGCTGTAATAATTGAAATTAATTGATAAATTGTATATTTTGTTAAAATAGTACAACAATCCTATTCTCCACATCCTATTTGAATAGATGAAACATGATGGTTGATTTCGAATGGCGCTTATGGTAATGAGGATTTTTTGTTTTTAGTATTTTTTAACGTTTTAAACAATTAGCGTCAGTCGTTATGATTATTTCTTTTAGAATGTTGTTTGTAAATCGAATTAAATTTTAGTTTTATTTATTAAGCCGTTTGTGTTTTTGAAACATTTGAATAATTTTTTAATTCTACAATAAATAATGCTCTAAAGGAAAAATATATTTAAGATAAAGATTTCTACCGCTATTACTTCCTATATAGTAAAATTGAATTCAAAACTTTTTGTATAAGTGGACCTATCTTTAAGTATCACTTTTTAATGTTTGATTGTTTGAATTATGTTGAGCAGTTTATTTTAACTTTGAATTAAATGTATACCTAAATCGGGTCAACCATGAAATTCCGCAAATCCTGTCTTTTGACCTAACGACAGAATCTAGACCTTTTAAAATTCAGAAACGACAAAATTAAATCCAGACAATAAATAATCCAGAAAAAGTAACATTAACACAAAGTAGACAAAGTTGTATCCTCCACTTGTAAGGAGGAAAGGAAAAAAGGATTGCATTTTCCACTTTTCTAATTTTATGTTTTAAATCAACCGATTTTAAACGTTTATTTAGTTGTCCAAAAGCAAAACAATTTGTTTAAACCATTTCTGTTGTATTTTTTACTAATACATAGTTACGAAAAATACAGGATGACTTTCTATTAGTGTTGATTTTGTAAGGGAGTAAATGGAAAATAAATTTTATTTTGCATATACTGATCAAAACCAACAGAAATGTTATAGCATGCAGCATGAAGCATATAGCATGACAAATGGTTTGGGTACTCTAATGGTAGGGTATTTCAACGTTAACTTGCTCAATGTAGATAAAGATCGACTTCGATCTCAATTCGCCCGCTTTTTCTTTTATGTGCCTCCCCTTTGGAAGCAACTACCAAGCATAGAAAGCTACGGCACATATACTTTAATGAGTGCTTCAGATCTTCCAATATTGTAAAGAAATTTTGAGAATTTATCATTGCGGTTAGGTATCAACCTATTGATTTTAACTAACATATTGCCAACAGTTGGCTTACCTGAATACGTGGTATTAACGAGCCCTTTTGGGTCAAATTTTGTACGAAAAACTCTTAAAACAAATTATGAACTTAATGAAAAATAAACAAACCATAGTACGGCATTGTTGAGATAAACAAACCATCGTACGGCATTGTTGAGGTTTTATTAAAGTAATCAACAATTAAAATAAAATTTATCATTTAATAATTTTCTGAATTGAAACGATTTTCTAGTAGACCTATATGTATACCAAAAATGTATTATAATTATACCGCTTTTTACAACCTTACCACAACTCTCCCTCCAAAAACATCAATTCGTCATCGTTCACAGCAATTTTACATTCCACCAACCACTTTATTCAAAATTTCGCACAAAGATTTTCATTTGAAGGCATACCAGATTCAGATAATCCAAAAAATAAAGCTATCAGACGTTGGATTACTAATTGGATCATACAAAAAAAAACTTGAAAATGTGAATTTTTAAAACAAAGTCATCTTTAGCGATAAAGCAAACAAATAAGAAATTTTGAACTGGATGCAAAATTTTCGAATCTGGTGAAGGAAATCTACGAGAAATAATAAAACTGATGTATCCACAGAAAGTGATTGTCTGGTGGAGAAATCGGAACGTATTTTTTGAAAACGAACCTGGGATTGCTGTTACTGCCAATGGGCCTCGATATCGGAATATGATTTCCAATTTTTTCCAGAATAATAATAAACAATTGATCTTTTGCGCTAATGCTTTAGTACCTAATTCGATTTTTCGTGTGATTTACAATGCAATCCGTCGGTGTGGCTTACAATCCAACTGAAAGTCGGGAATTTCAATGTTAATGTTCTTATTTCGACAACGGCGGCTACTAAACTGAAATCACTGATGCCACCCTTTGGTTTTAACTTAATCTCTGTAATGCAGGCGATTCCACCATATTAACTGACTTAGCGTTTGCCAATCAACGTATAGTAACTCCAAAACCTTCACACAAATTTCAAAGCCGGGTATTGATACTACCCATGACATGATCTACGGTTCATATGCATTTCCTATTTATAGTACCAACAATATTAAACAATACAGTTACGTGAGAGATTTTAGGATTGTTAATATGTCATGCTTGCATTGTGTGTGTGATGTAAATGAGCAACTTTCAGCGCAAGCGTGTATGTACCACTCAGAAAGATTGTAGCTACACGCAAAGAATATAAGATCAATATTCGCAATATTCGTGATTTTTTGCGAGAGAATTGAAAGTTGCGTCAAACTGAATTTAATCGACTTAATAGTTAATAGTATGATCAGGGCTGCTAAATGGAAATGTTTAAATGGTAAATTTAATAACCTGGTTCCAAGTAAATTATTCTGGGAAAATTATAAGACCTACATAAACCCACCAGCTGTGGAACAGAAAAAATCAAAATTTCAGTCTTGATTCATTACAAAATAGTACGGATCATAACACTTTTTATTTTCTTGTTAATTCTAAAGAGGAAATTATTATCCAACTGCGCATAGTATTAAATCACTCTCGGTTGGAGCTGACTGGGTAGCGCTAAGTTTCTTTACCGCCTCACATAACGTACTTAGTGAACTCTGGTTTATCTAAATCTGCATTCCCTAATGCATGGAAAATTGCCTTAATGACACCGATTCCTAAAACAGTTTTCGTCCGATTAGTATATTGCCAACTTCGTCTAAAATTTTTAAAAAGTCATTCAGTTACAGATTAACACTTATGTGACAATTCATAAGTTACTAAATACTTACCAGTCGGGTTTTCGAGAAAACCACAGCACTACCAAAAATTGTCGATATTGTGTTACCTCTAACATTAAAGTTGGAAGAGTGGCAATTCTGGTTCTTTTAGTCTTTTCTAAAGCTTTTGACAAGGTTGATCATTCAATACTAATACCTAATTTTTGGCATGAATTTAATTTTTCCTCAAGTGCTTGTCAACTTAGATTTTCCTATTTGCATTTGCGGCATCAGTCGGTGAAATATTTTGAAAGTATAATGGGTCGATTTTAATTATAAGTGTTCCTCAAGGCTCTAACTTGGGACCTGTCTTATTCTGGCTCTACATAAACCAAGTATGTGAATCCATTCAGTGTACGGATGATATCATGTATCATCGTTTTTCATATAATTTACAAATATATTCATTTGGTGATCCTAATTGTATTGGGTCACCAGACCCAAACTGATAGTCACAAAATTGAGTTCTATGAGCATGTAAAATGTTTAGGTTTGGTCATAGGCAGTAAACTGAATTGGTCAACCCATATAATTATTACGGGATTCTAAGTAAATTGTGGGATACAGCGATATTATTAAATATTAATGTTAAATGTCATATTATTGGAAAGCTTCATGAACACTGCCACACGAATTGATATAAAACCATGTGTTAATATGACGCCGTTGAGAAATTTTTTTATATGCTGGTTGGTAGATTCGGTTGCCCGTTGAGATTGCAGTTAAGATGGTTATACCATTTGTTAGAGTTAGCTTGAGTTGGGCTTATCTACGCCTGTCGTTTTTAAGACCATTTTGATTTGGGAGTCGAGTTGTGCGTGAATTTGTGTTTGATTTAAGGGCTGGGTTGCAGGTCGAGTTAAGGTTGAGATAAGGTTTTGCTAACGATCAGTTGGAAGTCCAGAGCTGGCTACAAAAAAGAAAAATGATCGAGAATAGTCGAGATTTTTGTTCAAAAATTTCTGATAATATTGACAAAGCTAGAGCCCATCAGAGCGTGGATGGGCACTCAAACGTGTTAATCAGATTTGAATTTGGACCAAACGATGATTGATGATGCTGCCCGGAGACACGGTTATCACGGTTATCGGCTAAAAGTAATGATAGCGTGTCAACTATTAAATCAAAAGACTAAGGAAAATGTGGATTTAAGAGGGGCGAAGATGTCAGTTCTGATCTCGAAAAATATCAGATAAAAGAAGGCAATTTCAATTTACACAGATTCATCGCTACGATCATAAACAATATTATTCCATTTAACAGTCCAGATCTAAATCCCAATAATTTATATGATATTTGTACAGGGCGAAGCGCCACTGATGCAATATAAGTTTTTTCTATTCTTTCTTTTTTTTTGAAATGTGCAAATTAATATCTGTACCGCAACAAACGAGGCCAATCGACTTTTCGTTGAGGATCAATAAGTTAAAACCGCTCTATTTCAGTACGTACTGGCAAGGTAAGGAAGTTGCTCCTTTCATAAGTTACAAGTATGAAGTGGATGACAATCAAAATGTTATAAAAACAATCAATTTTACTTTTTGGTGTCGACCGCACGAGGAGGTGGACACAAAATTAGTATTTCATGAGACATAGGTCACGATTATGCTCTGATACTGATATTTTAATCAATATGCTTTAAAATCTCCATCATATGAATAGCAAATCAGGAGAGGTGGCAAATCATCGAAGTAAGTGGCAATCGAGGTGGCAAATCATCGAAGTAGTGGCTTTGTTACTATATTACAAACAATTTTTCATTCCATTTCATTGCGTAAAATTTGTCAAATTAACAATTAGTTAGTAAGGGCCAGACTATGTCTTTCCGTGTGATTTGTAGTATAAAAAGTTACACTTCTTAAACATTTAAAAAAATTAATTGCCTGACCAGTTGTATAAAAAGCTAAGAGAAAATTGTCCAAATTGGAAATGAACTTTGCACTTATCGTGTTGCAAAACTTATCTATGAGCGAATTTCTAAATCGACATTTACAATTTTTGGCTAAATTATTAGAAAATACTTGGAAAGCTATAAATTAAAATTACAAAATTTTGATTAAAGAAAACATGTTATTGCATTTCGTCGGCCAGATGCAAGTTAATATTTCTCAACTGAACTCTTGGTGGAAGATTCCTCCTTTGCTTAGGTTCAAATTTGGCAGCTTTAAAACAAATAGACATTTAACCTTTACGAGTCCAATGTATTTTCGAAACATATTATCGTAGGGAATCCATTTTTCATCTCCCGTTACAAGCCTGTGTTGATTGAAATGACTAAAAACGCACCGGCCAACTCCAAGGTTTGCCATAAATCTCTTGTCATTTGCCATGAATTTTCTTTTACCTTTTATTTTAAAATGTCGTCATCAATAGCCGATGGTAATGTGATTCCAGTAGGGTGCGCATCACGACGGCACCTGCGTGATGGGTACAGTTGTGTAAGGGCTAACCTGTTCACAATTCGCAAGTGTATGGGCTGCCTCCTCGTGGCAACCACTGGTAACTAAGGCCATTTTAAACATTTTTGGCCATTTGGCACAGGCTAAAGTACGGCGCTAAAGGAGAAAACCTTGACAAAAAACCCTAATCTATGGTGGAACAGCATATGCCGATGGATGAATGGCTGATAGGTTAATCAGTCCAAAATATGCGGACTCTGGATACCAGGCACCCTCCAGTTTTATTTAGCCTTCCTGTAGTAAAGCTGGGTGACCAACAGGCGATTTGCAATTCCCAGCAACTCGTAAGAGTAAAATAAAACGGAATACGGCGCAGGAGTAGGAATATACGGGAGTGGGACAATTAGTCCTTGGGCTCCAATGCTACCGTCTTTCTAGCGGAACTACATGCTGTAGTAAACACCTAGGAGGGAGAGCAATGAGCCCAGATAGTATGTATCACGTACCGGGAGGCAGTATTAGGTTCATTAAGAACCTGAATATTGACTGAACGGATAATTAAGCAGGGTCCAGCCCAATAGATCTTTTAGGTCGCAGTGCGGGGTGGCTGATCGCCCGCATGGCCCTCCAATAATAATAATAATAATTAATAACGTGGTTTGTCTTTTAACTAAAAATCACCAGAACAAAAATTAGCGCACTAAATTTGGCAAGTACATAGGGACACTACTTCGGATTGAAACACTTCACATTTCAAATAAACGAGATAATTATTGTTTCAAAATTGTACATAAATACCGGGTGGGCCATAATTAAATAAATGATTTATTTGTTGAATAAACCATTAACGTATTTTACTGGCATCATTTAATTCGTTTAACTTGTATAGGTATTAAAAATTAGGTTCGGTAAATTATGCCATCTTCTGCTCTCAGCTCATTTTTAAGCTGTTTTCAAGGTGTGGCTCAGTATTTCAATTCGACAAAAGACTGTTGACGATTGATGCACACTTAACTTTGCAGGTAGCTCCACAAAAAATGCTGGTGGCTTCAGCCGGGCGGTTAAATGGTCATTGTCTGGCCGCCCGTCGCATCTGATGAAAGTCAAGGCTTTCTGTACGAAATTCTTTCGCTTCTTGTGCCAAAAATTCGAAATGCCCTTCGAGTGAATGAAACCGAAGTCTTATTTTCATTAAAGAAATTAAGCATTTCTGCTCGCTTTTTTTGCGTATATCCCGCTACAACAAGTTACACTTCTCCGCACTTCAGATTAAATCAAACCGGGCTGAAAAATGTCAAGAAATAAGAATAAAGTCGTTTATAAATTTGATTCATACTCTTGATTTCATCTGTACTCTTCGTCAAATTAAGGATGCGATGATACGCAAAAACTGAACGATACATTTGTATCGTTGTACATTTACAACATTAGGTGAAAATAACATTCTATAAATAAAAATTTTAGCAATTAACAAAATTGTACAAACTGATGAGGAGCGCACATTTTCTTAAAATTCACCAAAAAATTATTGTTGGTGACTGTAGTATTATTATTATTATTATTATGGGGGGCCATGCGGGCGATCAGCCACTTCGCACTGCGACCTAAAAGATCTATTGTGCTGGCCCCTGCTTAATTATCCGTCCAGTCAATATTCAGGTTCTTAATGAACCTGACGATACTGCCTCCCGGTACGTGATACATACTATCTGAGCTTATTGCTCTCCCTCCTAGATATTTACTACAGCATGTAGTTCCGCTAGAAAGACGGTAGCATTGGAGCTCAAGGACCTCGAGAGGGTTGTCCCACTCCCGTATATTCCTACTCCTGCCCCGTATTCCGTTTGATTTTACTCTTACGAGTTGCTCGGAATTGCAAATCACCTGTAGGTCACCCAGCTTTACTACAGGAAGGCTAAATAAAACTGGAGGGTGCCTGGTATCCAGAGTCCGCATATTTTGGGCTGATTAACCTATCAGCCATTCATATTTCGGCATATGCTGTTCCACCTTAGATTAGGGTTTTTTGTCAAGGTTTTCTCCTTTAGCGCCGTACTTTAGCCTTTGCCAAATGGCCAAAGATGTGCCAAGTGGCCTTAGTTACCAGTGGTTGCCACGAGGAGGCAGTACGTACACTTGCGAATTGTGAACAGGTTACCCCTTACACAATTGTACCCATCACGCAGCTGCCTAATGACAAGACCAGAACAGCACACGTGATGCGCACTCTACTGGAAGGTTACGGAGCTGGTAGATTAATCTACTCAACTTTGATCCCCCCCGCCAATAGACGCCAAACCACCAGGTGACTGTAGTATAAAGCAATTTAATTTTTCAAGTGTAATGACGTCTCTTACTAGAAAGTCGCCGGTGACTTTTTTCAAGTGAATTTAAAGTTAATGGCCATTGACTGACTATACATATGTACTTCTTATCAATCGAAAAAAGTTACCGGTGACTTAAGCATCTATAAAGCAATTTTTACTGACTAGAGGCGTTAATTAGTTCATGCCTCAAGTGTGGCAAATGTTTGAAGCGACACAAATTAGAATCTTTAAAAATCAAATCCGACTACAAACAAAAATAAATGCGCGACAAAAGACAAATAGACACTATTTTCGAGAAGTTTTGGAAAGTATATATCCAAATAGAAATCGGACAAACAAAAGGCACTCTTCGTTAATCTCAGATGGAAGAGCAATAATCTACGAAGAAATAAATACCATAACCCAAGATAAAAAAACCTGACTAGATTTTAAGGGAAAAGTACAACCAACAAAAAAACTGTTATATTAGACACTAATTAGCTTTTTATAATATGTACAAAATTCATGCAAATATCGTAAATTTCTCGTATAAAATAAAAATCAGAACGAATAAACAAACAAATCTTTAAAAATTTGAAAAATGTATTTGAAGTAATTTTTCATTATTGGAATAATAAAAAAATAAATATTGGAAGCTGTGATTTGCTATTAAACTTCATAAATATTTATAACATTCTAAAAATCGAAAAATTCTCAAATTAGCAAATTTTATCATCTTCAGCAAAACAGTGAGTATCGCTCTTGCTTTATAATTGTTCTTATTAGCAAATTGGATCCCGATTGGAAAGTATAAATTATCTTGACGTAAAAATGCAGATTTAGTGTTGAGCCAACCCATAATTAGAGACCAGTACATAAAATACTACCGGTCGCCTACCACATACAAATCAGTAAATAGTTATCTTCTAATCTTCTAATTTATAATGTGTTTACAGACCGATATGGGTGGCTTAATTTGTAATTTAATAAAATTATGTTTCAAAACATAACATTCATAAGCGGAAGTATTTTCTTTTAATGTTAATTATTTATTCATTTGGCCGCAGGTAAAATGTGCATGTCTTGGAGTTCATTAGCATGATACTGTTTATGTGAAAAGTATTACTGGATGTTATTAATTATGATAATTAGTACATACATTAAACTTAATTAAAGGAATACGATTTTATACCAATTCACTTAGTTAACAATTAAAAATATAAATTTATTGTATCATTGCTGCACCTTTGATGCAACTATGTTGTAATTATTTCCCAAGCTTAAAATGATTCGTGTTCAATTTCGAACTAAGATTATTTACATGAACATGTACATATGTAAATATAAAGACGGAGTTATCGCATACCTAAAATCTAGCAATATCAACAAATTGGTGAGATCGCGAAATCGGCTTAATATTGTATAATATATAATTTTGGTATTAACTGAAATAATGAAATAGTATACCCTTTTAGGGTACGAGGATTTACATTCTTAGTTTTTTATTAAAAATTGCATGTTTATTAATAGGACATTTAATTAAAAGGTGGATGGGAGTGGAGTTAGAAGAAACACCAAAACTTACAAACAAGAAAAGAAGTATGTTCAATAACGATATTCAAAACCTTTTGAAACTCAAGTTTTGCATATCATAAACACTCTCATTAAATATTGAGATGGACCTGCGACCAGGAAAATATAAAAAAATTAATGTCAAATTAACGACTTAATGTCATCTCAGGTTTTTGTTTATCATGTCAGATATTCTTCAGTAGCATTCCTTAAAAGGTCTCACATATAGTATGTGAACAGAAATGTTTACCAATCGGAATACCAAGCTACTGGTGTGACGTTATTAACGAAATTTTTTAAAGCAAAAATTTATGCGAGTGTACAAAATAAGTTTAACAGTGTATTCAATAAAAAATCAGTTGAACGAAAGTCAAACTACGTAACTCTCAATAATTTCATTTTGATTAATTCTAGATGATTGTGTGAACAAAAATATTATTTTAATATAAAATTTTATACAAATTATCAAATCAAATAATTTGTATAATAATATATGAATCGGCATTCATCATTCATAATTTTTTTTTTTTTGGTATCAATTTTGTAGAATTAATTTTGTCGGACCAAAAAATATGTTAATTGCAAAAAGTTAATTATTCAGAAAACTCATTTGAAAAAAAAAAATTGCAGTAGCACGTTAAGGCCTTTGATGTCTGAAGTCAGTACTCAATTGTAATTCTAGATTTTTGAATTTAATTGTACAATATTAACAATTATATTGAGCTATTTAATTGTACGTGAATACCGGCCTCAAATAGCATTTTGAGAAATATTTGGAAACTGAAACTAATTGCTGAATCTTTAGAGAATTATCCAGTTATTTTTATTCATAACTCAAAATCGACAAAAAAGGTGATAACTTGCTTTTCAAAATAAACCACAGAAATGTTTTGCTGCGTTTTCAGTTGATTTCAGTTTTCCTTTCGACGTTGACTTGACACAAAGTTATTGAATTTATAGAAAGGTGATGTAATAATTTAATAAAATGTTTATTACACCATAATTATTCCATAGTTTGCCGAAAGTAGCTTTACTTTCCTACTTTAGCAAACACCGTAAGCTTTTGAATGTATATGATTAAACCCTTTGGGCATCTCTTAGATCAACCCGCCAAAATTAATTCCACAAAATTCTTATCAAAATAAAAAAATGATTGCGGTCGATTTTTAAAATTGAAAGCTTGTTAATTCGTAGTACTACCTAATGTATATGGTGAAAACCTTTGCATATCTGTTAGATCGGCCCGAATAAATTTCAACAAAAAATTTGATATCAAAAAAATTATGAATGATGAATGCTGGAAGAAATTTTGAATGATTAAATTTGTAAATCGCATAGTTGAGACATTTTGGGGAAAGCTACGAAAGCTAAGTATTAAAAATTTCATCCCAGCGATTTATAACCAGATGCCTCATCTATTCGAACATCTCACACCTTTTTTACGGTTAACGAGTCGATCAACCGACACGACTCTGTGTTGCCTTTCCGTTTTCAATAGAGTTAAACGGAAACACACAGTCAGTTCGATTGTCGATCGAATCGTTAATAATAGTAAGAGTGTCTGTTTCTCAAAATATCCAATTTAATTAACTTTTCGTCAAACCGATATGTCCGTTCAAGATTTCAGGGCAATTACAAAAATGGTTTTGAAAATAAATAAAACCCAACGATTTTATCGAAAATTGAAACAAGTTTTTATTGTGGATTTATAAATAACTGTTATAGTTAATCTTTCTTAAACTCGAGTGATTTACAAGGATTTTTAGAGAAAGAAAAAGAAAGAAAAATTAATTATTTACCTATTTTTGAAAATCAGCATCTAAGCTTGGTTATTCAGAGGCACCTTTACATCATCATGGCATCATCTTCGTTACAAAATATTTCAACGCCTGATGTTGTTCGCAGTTATCTTATTGTGGTTACGCCTTCATAATACATAATATGCATAACACGATGCGCAATATTAAGGAGAATATCGTAGGTTCAACAAAAACTAAACAAATGTAAATAGCTGGCCCCTTTCTTGAGATTATTTGAATCTAAATTCGTATGGTGATATATTTTTAAATCTATCACTAAACAGAAACTATGCACATCATCTAAATTATTGAACAAGTACGCAACCTTCCTGCTGTGTCTAAATTCTTAAGAATATTTTTTCTTCAGCCAGAAATGAGTGTATAGCAAACAGGAAAAATATAAGCCAAATATTAACGTACTGTGGTTTTACAAATTGGTTGAAGAATATGTGAATTTAAAGAGCTGGTATCAGAACGAAAAGATCAATCTGAAGCTTGGCCAACACTGTAATATAACCAAATGTAATCAACAACAAGATCTGAAACAATTCTTCATATACAGTTTTCTCGAACTTCCATTTTAGCTTTTTGTATACCTATTGTTTCATTTTTAAATTATGGTTAGTCATAAAACAAGAAGTACATTTTTTATTTGGTAGAGAATTTTTAAATTGATTAATCCTAATTTACCGACTTTCATTTCATGATGCTTTAAAAAGTTTCACAGCTGTCGCGCGTAAAACCTACATACAGATCTACCTTTTTTCGGCTACAACTTTTTTGTAATTTTACACCCCAAATCTTTCATTTTTGAAAGTGCACGGACATATTTCCGATCTAGCGCCTTCATTAATTATTGTAATCATTATGTTATTGTTATTGGTCTTTTGTATTGCAATTATGTGATTCTTTCTCGAGACGTTGGATTCCTATTGCAAAATTTTTGTGATTTTTCTTCGATCTATACTTGTTTTTTTGTCTAAATCATAACTTTGCGTATTTCACGTTAATGAGAAGTAATGGGCTGCTTAATAAATTACTGCTTTTATTAACATCTTATTAGTTAAAATATTTTCTTATCTATGTATTTGAAATTGTGTTAAGTAATTCTGTTGAACCTTTGCACGTTTCTATTTATTTGCAAAATGTTTCATAAATTGCGACTAGCTTTCTAGACCTACCAACATTGCGACTAGCTTTCTAGACCTACCAACATTGCTTTATCTTTCTAGACCTACCAACATTGATTGTTGGTAGGTCTAGAATTCGTTACAAAAATGTTCACATATTGTCCTTCCTTATTCACTTTTGTTCGCATAAATATTATGTTCTTCCGGAAAAAGGGTCTTCTCGTTCTTTTTTGAGTAATTTTATAGTAGATTACTGCAATATTTCGGGTTCCATTAACCTTTCATGATCACGTGAAGATTATGAAGTGCTTCTTGAGTTTGACTGTTTGTGTCGGGGGTTTAATTTTTTCCCCGTAATTGTTTAGTCCAAAAATAATAATATTCATATTCAATTTTGGTGAGTTGTTTTTAAAAGATTCCACGTTACATTTTCTGACTGGATTTTTAGAAGTTTTATAATTTACACAACAAAATAAAATTTTAATATAAATAAGTAAGAATTTCTGACTATTCACGAACATAGTAGGTAAACTTGCACAGCACATACACAACGATTTAGTAAAACGTGTTTAGCTAAATTCAATCAGCTATTCGCAACTAAAGAACAAAACGTAATTAGTTATGGAGGACGATTAAACGACGATTAAATTAATAATCAAATTTCACAATATTATTATATTTCCGTTAATTCCCTTTGTACTATATGTTACTTGTGTTAAAAAATTTAATTATTACTAATTATTGAATTTAATTAAAATAAATTTGATTCATTTGCCCACAGGCCTGTTTCAGTTAAACAAAAATTCCTCTTATTTATGTTCTATGAAATGGTGTTTGTTTCATAGCACAAATTTAATACAAGATGATTATAATCTATTTTTTTACATATAAATATTTGACTTTCAACTTAATATTTAGCTGGACTGAATTAGACAGTCAAATATTTAGTTCTACATTTAAAATTTTTATATGAAAAAGAATTAAAATAAGCTTGCATTGAATTTGCATTATGAAACAAATGCAATTTCAAAAAAGAAGAAAGACAGATAATTTTTGTCAAACCGGGCATAAGTGGACTAGAACATGCTTATTCGAACATATGAGTAAGTTTGTACTATGAGAAGTGTTAATGATGAGAAAGGCTGAGTTCATTAAGATGATTGAGTTAGGCGTTTAGTTTGGAGTTTTGTTAAATGTTGACTTAGGTTTTAATTGGTAGAGGAGTTGGAGGTTTAGCTAGAGATTGAATTGGACGTTGAATTGGGACTCAGTAAAGATTTAAGTGGTCTAGTTACGGATTGATTAAGGAGCTGAGTTGTAGTTAACGTAAGTTGTAGTTTACGTAAGTACGTAATTTTCTGAACCGAAGCAGTGGTCACCCTCAAACAATGTCAACATTATCATCACTTAAATTTTTGTTATTTACTTTGCGTCATTATATCTACATACAACGATTAAAGAAAGTTGCAATACGATTACAATTAGTTAATGGAGGGGAACATGCCTACATCAAGCATATAGACACCACACACACACTCTTCCAGAGGCTCATCTCCGGATTTTCTTTAAATTAACGACACATTAATTCTATAATAATTTTTTCGTTTTTAATAATTTTTTATTTTTTTAAAAATATTAAAAAACACACTGTAACTTGAAAGCGTAATTGCGAAGTATCTATCCTTATGAGAAATGAAGAAAACTATAAAGCAGATATGCAGAAAAATGATTACTTAGATATAGGAATTCATGAAGATTCCATTTTTAATGAAATTGGAAGTTTTTACGTTGTCTTCAATTCTTGTGTGGACGTCATGCACGATGTCTTCGAAGGAATCATTAAATATGGGTTAGTTAATTGTCTTTAATATTTTATAATTAAAAAAAAAAAAACTTTACTTTGGAAACTTTTAATTATAGATACCAATATTTTGACTATGGAGATTAACTCGCGCGGAGTGCCATTGAAATCAGATCATATTAAACAGAAAAAGTTACACCTTTCAGGTAGGGAAAGTGTATGCCTATTAAAATATTTAACGTTATGATTTTAATACGAGTATGTTCCGAAGATTGTAAGAGAATTCAATCCAGTTTCGAACTGATGAGCTTATGATTATGAAAAAATCAATCTTCTCATCAGGCCGCGGCGACTGGACTGATTATACAACAATTTACATTCTATATATACAGAATGTACTGTGCGTTAAGTATTAGCGAATCATAACTAATACAGATGAATTCTCTTACAATTTTTCTTCTTCACAATATTCACACAGCTCTATTTCTGTGTACGCTAATTTTTACTTTATTAATTTTTTGTTGAATATTAATTAATTCATGTAATATCTAATATGCTACCGGTGGTTAGCATATTAGATATTACATGAATTAATTTACAATTAAAATGGTCTAGCCACCGGTAGCATATTAGATATTACATGAATTAATTAATATTCAACAAAAAAATTAATAAAGTATATAACGGTTTTTTTGGGAGATCTGGTTCCAAAAAATGACAGAGTGTGGAAGTACATTATAATGTTACAAGATATAACTTAAAACCTTCTTGCTGAATCTTTTTCCGGTAAAGAAATTGAATGGCTTCATACAAATATTTCATTACACAACATTTTATACGAACACTTATTTGAAGAGAAGATCAAACCAAAACATCACATTTTGACACATCATCCTACAATTATCAAGCAATCGGGGCCTTTAATTCATTATTGGTGTATGAAATGAGTCAAAACATCGTTAAATGAAAAACTATACTAACACTACTTTTTCACGAAAAATCTGTCGCTTTCTCTAGCAAAAAAATGTTTAATGGAATTTGCTAACCGCATGCTTAAAAATGTTGGTTTAGGTTCAGACATTTGTGTAGTAAAACATGACCCTGTTGAAATAAACACAAAACCTTTTTACATAGAACTAAAACATTTCCTGCAAGTAGATCATATGACATATGCTTCGGCGTTATCCCTCGAATATAAAGGAACTTGTTACAAAAAAGAGTTTTATATTTTAAATAAACTTAAGACCCTATTGCTAAAAATAGCTGGTATTGCTTACTCAGGTACCAACGTTATATTGGTTTCTGAAAAAGTAAAAATAATTCGGTACGATGACCATTATCAAGCATATATTACAGAAGGTTCAATTGTTTTTAATTCATATAATTTTATTGTTTTGGATTCATATATTATAAAGCCAATTTTACTAAATAAACTATCGAATGGCGCCAAATGCGTGAAACCGGGATTTATTTGATTTATAGCAAATGTAAAACCAATTTGTTATTTACTATATTTATTTATTATGTATTTACTTTATTTTATTTTAAGTAATTAATTTTTTTACTATATAAATTAAAATAATATTAATTAATTTATTTATTAAAATAATTTGTTGGTTTCTTAGCTTACATTTTTTTTCATTACAATTATTTTATTAAAAATTATATTATTTGCTAATCTATGAGTTTAAACGATAATTTATTAGCTGTAATCTACCATAATCATACATGAATATATTTGTTAATCTAAGTTAATAATTTTAATTAAAGCCAAATAAATTATTATTTAAGAATGTAAAATAACAAAAGGTATTTTTAATTATTTGTCCAGCGAGCATGCTTTTACTCAATAAAAATTCTTAATTAAAGCAAAAAATTGCTTAAAAGAAGAGGGCCCTTGCAAAAAAAAAAGTTTCACTCTTATTCAATACAGAAAGTAGTTGCTAAAGTTAATAAATCAATTTATTAAATTAAGAACTATTTGTCTTTAATCTAGCGAAAATATAATTAAAGTGTTGTTTTGTGCTTTCGTAAACAGCGAGTACTCTTTTAAATTGAAAAAACAAATTCTTCATAAAAACAAAATCATTCCTTAGTTTGAGAAACACGTAAACTTATTTAATTACCTCAAGCAAGCATTTTTCTTGGTTTTAATCATTTTGTAATAATGTTTTAAACCTAAATTTAATAAAATAATTGCTACATTTAATACTACCCAGCCTTTCTTCGAACTAACAATTATTTCTTAAGCAAAGAAAACCGAAATTTTATTGTCCTATTCAAACCGATTCTCAATTCAATATATGGGCTTGATAAGTTGAAAATCATTGTACCAAAATGATTAAATAAAGCAAGTTTCGTTTCATAAAAGCAATCTTTTCTCTGTGTGAATCAAACGTAATATGATATATACAATCATACCATCACAATATCATAAAATAATACCAAACCATCATACCATTATATCATCATAATATCACACAATCATACCATCATTTATGTATACCATCTTACCAAGATACCATCATACCATCGTACCATCATACCATCATACCATCATACCATTATACCATTGTACCATCATACCAGGTTTTACACTTCAAATTGAACCTTTTACATTGCAAATTGAACCTTTAGCAAATTATATGAATGGCCAATTAGGATGAAGCTTGGCTATTCCTTACTTATTGAATTTGAACTGTGCACTGAAAATAAGTTTATAAAATGATTTTTAGGTGAAGTTCTGGAATATGGTCAATAAGCATATAACTTAGCTATTTTTACCCGATTATGATGAATTTTGACGTTTACAACGGACCGAACGAAATGTGACCCAACAATTAATTTTAGACGAGATTGTGAGAAATATGTTAATATGGCTTCTATAAAGTTGTATGTTTAGGTTTCCGTGAATCATGCAGCTGTTAAGGTTCATTTGAGACAGAGTAAACTTACTACGTCAAATGCTAAACAATTAATATTACTACCTCTGCAATAAAGTTTCGGTTAGACATTTTTCTTGCCAATCCTTCCAAATCGAATTTCATTATAATCGGTTATGGAATGGCAAAGTTCCAACCTACTGGGCCATATTCCAGAACTTTGTCTAAAAATCATTTTAGAATCCATTTTAGAAGAAATAGATATGTTCTATCCTAATTGGCCATATTCCAGAATTTCATTTAAAAATTATTTTAAAATCTCATTTCCGACGCACATGTTGAATTCCAGCACAATCGGTTGAGAATTAGAAAAGTTTTATCCTAATTGGCCATATTCCAGAACTTCATCCAAAAATCATTTTAGAATCCCATTTCCAACATACATGTCAAATTTCATCATAAAAGGTTGAGAAATAGGCAAGTTTCATCACACATTTCCATATTCCAGAATTTCATCCAACAGTCGTTTTAGAACCTCTTTTCCAACCCAGACGTCAAATTTCATCATAATCGCGTAAGAAATAGCCAAGTTCCTTTATACTTTGCCATTGTCCAGAACTTCATCCAAATACATTTTAGAATCCCATTTACCACTTGGCCATATTCCAAAGCTTCATCTAAAAACCATTTTAGAATCCCATTTCCAACGTACATGTTAAATTTCATCAATATTGGTTGAAAAATAGGCAAGTTGCCCTTTACTTGGTCATATTCCATATCTTTAACCATAAATAATTGTAGAATCCTATTTCCATCGTGGATGTCAAATTTCACTAAAATCCGTTAAGAAATAGATAAATTCTATTCTAATTCGCCATTCATATAATTTGCTAAAGGTTCAATTTGAGGTTTGACATATGTTTTAACAGTGACCCTGGTGTATATATATGAAACCGGAATTTACCAATAAATGGCGCCACCTGTCAATGTACCTTTCGACAAACCGCGCCATCACCGCATTTTTTACGTGTTAAAAATGTCGAGTTTTGTGCCAACATATTACGATTTGCGAATATCATTGAGTTTTGTTATTATTTGATGAAAACTGCTGCAGAATAACGTCAAGTGCTTGTCGAAGCTAACGGTGAGAATGCTCTTGGTAAATCACAGTGCTGTGATTGGTATAATCAATTCAAAAGTAGTGATTTTGACGTAAGATACGAATAACGTGGAAGACCACCAAAAAAGTTTGAAGACAGTGAATTGCAAACATTGTTGGATGAGGATAACGCTCAACCGCAAAAACCACTCGCGGACCAATTGAATGTGTCACGAGAAACCGTCTACATAGGTTTAAAAGCCATTGGAAAGATTCAAAAGCTGGGAAAATAGGTTCCGCATAAACTGTAAAATGTTGCTCGCCAGATACAAAAGAAAATCATTTCTCCATCGAATTGTGACTATGGTGATGAAAAATGGATCTATTTTGAGAATCCAAAGCGCAAAAAGTATTGGGTTGATCCAAGACTACCATCGACATCGACTGCAAGGCCAAATCGCTTCGGAGAGTTGTGATTTATTATGAGCTACTAAAACCTGGTGAAACCGTAAATACTAAACGATACCAAAAACGTGGAAAACGACAACAATATGATAAAAGGCAACACAAAGTGATTTTGCTTCATAATAGTCCACCATCACACAAAGCAAAACCGGTCAAGGAAGCGTTGGAAGCAATTAATTGGGAAATACTTTCACATGCGGCTAACCCGCCAGACTTGGCAATAGGGCACGGGCTTCGTGAGGAATACTTTACTTCCTACGAAAATGTACGAAAATGGCTCGATTACTGGTTTGGCTCAAAAGAAGAACAGTTTTTTTGGCGTGGCATCCACGCATTGCCAGCAAGATGGGAAAAGTATATAACTAATAATGGGCAATAGTTTTAATAAAATACCCTTAACCATTATCATACGACGAATATGTATTTTTAACTAAATAATTCCGGTTTCATATTTACACATCTGGTATATAGATTGCTCAACTGCTCAACCATACCGTAAACTCTCTTTCAACTCAATGCTTAAACCTGCATACATAAAAAATTCATCAACATTATGTCTTAATCCAACCCCAATTCAACTCCAACTCAACTTCAACTAAACCCGTAAATTGACCCCTAATTTAACCATCGAATCAACCCTTAACTCAATGTTCAAACCAGCATATACATATGTACAAAAAATTGTTAAATATTTCTATATATAACCAGGTGTTTTGGCTTAATTCGTATGGCAGGTTATCGACCCTCTTGACATATAGATTTCAAAAGTTTTTCAAATCTCCGCCTCGACCATAGAAACAGATTGGCCAAAAAAAGTTTTAAATCGTACACGCCGTTCTCGAGATACCATGGGTCGTCCAGACAGACGGACGGACATTGTTTTTGTTGTTGCTTTTTTAGTAAATTTTTTGTGTTTCTTGACTCGATTTCAATACTTTGATCTATTTAGAGCGAAGTAAATCTGAAAAATGCACGAAATTAGGGTTTCTGTTTTGCTTTATAAGTAAGGTATCAACGACTTTTTCACTTTAACAAAATTTTCTCTTTATTTTGAAAATTCCCTATCTCGACGTCCCTTCAAAATCGAGATATAGAGAATTGACTGTATTTTTGAAATAAAAACAAAAATGTGATATATTTAATTTACAAAGACGTACATTTTAATGTACATCCTAAATTCCAAGACCTATATGGGATGAAGCGGGCCAATTTGTCATAAAATGGCATATTTGAGGCCATTGACGATTTATAAATCAGGAGTGAAAGGGTTAAGTAGTTATTTTAATTTATAGAAGCTTAATTAAAAAAATTTTTAACAACAAACTAAATTATACGCTAAGATTTTGAATCTTTTAACATCGTTTAATTACTGCCTGTACACTTCTATTTATTTTAAAACATAATAAATCGTAGGTTACTGCCTTTATTTTGAGCACTCATTTTCCAATCGCTCAAGGGTAGGTTCCATATATATTTATCTTTATTTTTTAATGAGTTCTTCAGTTTTGAAAACAAAAAAGTCACTTAAAGCCAACTAAGAAGATGATGTTGGATTTCGATGGTTAAGCAATGCTTTCGGCTTATGGGTATTTCAAAAATTCAAGATTAAACCATTATTTTCATTATACTTTAGATTGCCTCTTCTATTGTAGTAGGATATATCAGTAAAAACTTTTAACAAAATTTTATAAAATTTATTTTTACAACAAATCTCCGTTGAGGCGCTGTCTTCGAGTAAGACACATAACAAAATTTAACAACGCGAAATATCTAATTTACAACAAATCCTTATCCGCTTTACATCCTTTCATTAAAAGACCATCATCTAAACTTTGTCGTCGTCGTCGTCCATAATAATACAAAATTATGTTTAGTAAAGTATGTATTCGTACTTCTTATTTCGACTTTTTCATTTTGATTAAATCTAATTTTCATATTGTCAAAGTACATAATATTATGATATATAGTATATACATACCTTTGTCGATATACTTATAGGAGAGCAACATCTTATATTTTTGATGAGATTTTTTTTTATGTTATCTGTTGAATCTTATGTTGTTTTTTTTTTTTTTTTTTTTATTAACTTAGAAATTTATTTTTTATGTGAGAATAATTTAAACAAAAAAAAGTTAAAATTAACAAAAAAAAAAAAACATTTTATGAGAATTAAAAGGGTTTTTGAGTGCTACTTAATTTTTAAGATTTTCTTCTTTGGATTTTAATTGGTTTGCTAAAAGTCATTGGGATTTGTATTTGTTTAGTTGTTTCTCGTATTTATTTTGCCTTTTGTACACACATATTTAGGTTTATCATAAATCCACCTTTTTTGTAATTTTTTGTTTTGTTTTATGCTGTAAAGCTCTCTTCGTTATCCTTAAATTACATATCATGTTTAGATCAAATTGCACAATGTTCATCCTTTTTGATGTTTCCAAGACAAAACTCCTATTTCTAGTTTGTTGAATTAAAGTTCATATGAGCTTTTATCTTTATATATATATAAGTATAGAGAGACAAACAAAGTTTGTTGAATCTAATGAATTTTTTTTTTTTTCGGAAATTCACTGTCGTAAAAAAACAGCATACACAGTAGGAATGAAAATTACTTTTCTTGTCAATTTTCCTGTTTTTGTTTTTAGGAAAACATAAAACCAACCAAAAAAAAAAATTCAATTTTTCTTCTTCGTTATCATTTTTTATTCAAAATAACTTGGTTTTTGTGTGTTCTATATGTTCTGGGTACGAGAAAAATGGAAAATACAATTTTCTTGTTCCTTGATTTTATTTTTATACATTCTTAGTTTTTTTTTTTTGGTATTTCTCCGCCTTTTATTTCATATTCTATATATGTATGTAAAGCACAAATATAATCTACCAAAAATAAAAATACATTCTACTTTTGCAACTAAGTATAGTAAGAAAATATTTTCTGTTGGTAATTTTCATTTTCTTCCTTCATTCTTTGTATAAAAATAAAATTATATATTTTTCTGTCACGAATATAATAATATTATACAATTGGAAGCATACTCACTTAAACTATACATAAACTGTACAAAATCAACTACATGTACTTTCGTTTAACCAAAAAAAAAAAAAAAAAGGAAACAAATAAAAATTGTTAAAATATTTAGTTCAATTTATTTTGTTGAATAATTACTTAGTTTCATGCTGATTGAACCTTGAAAATAATGCTGTCTTTTCTTGTTTTTATCATATCCGTAATGTTATTTTGTAATCTTGTAATATTATGTATTGTTTAATGTGTAGGGTGTTATGGTTAAGATACATGATTTACCGGAGAAAATTACAAAATTGTTGTTTTTTAGTAAAATGAATTTTAACATTTAGTTTTAGGTGGATTTTCATATTTTATGAGTTCACCACGAAACAGGTAATATTTTGTTGGTACACACTTAAAAAAATATCTTTAATTTTTAATGCAAGCATTGCATTATGACTCATGTAATACAAGTTATTATTAAATTGTAAAGTAATGATTACATTAAAAGGTAAAATTCATCATATTCACGCAATTATGAAGATTTATAAAGTAGTATTAGCATTAAAAAATATTTTTAATAAATTCATGCGCCTCTTTTGCTTTCTAGGTATAAAATTCGCTAAATCAAACCGACTAAATGACAAATAAAATAATTGAGTTTTCTGAATTCGAAAATGTCTATTATGTTAAAGATAAGCTTTTCAGTTCCTAATTTATTATTTTTTTAACTTAGGCTACTATAAAGTGAAGTAGCCTGCCAATGGAAAGATGAATGTTTTGTTTTTAAAAACTAAGTGCTCTCTGAACTTAGAACGGCGGGCTATAATTAGAGAAGGTGTTGCACTATTAGTGAACAAATTTTCTTACCATCTAGACCACGACCAGAAGTTAGGGGGTGAGCGAATGTTCGTCAAAGAGGATAGACGTGTTTTTCCTATCCTCTTCAAAAATTTAATTTAATTTAATTTTTATTTTGTTTTATTTATGTAGTTTAGGTAGTATATAAAGTTTAATTATAATTATAATTTTAATTCTATTTAATTCAGTTTTTAGTGAAATAATAATTAAAGTGGAAGTGAAATAATTTAAAGTGTAATTTTGGAAAATGCAATCCACCGGGATGCATTTATCAGGAAATGTTTTATATTTATAGATAAAGAAATGAAAATTATTGATTTCTATTGGGTGCATGTTTTTTACGTGTGTGTGATTGGATTGTACTTGATTTTATTACTAAAACCTAATAATTGGATCGTATTAAAATAGTTTTTAACGTAAATTAACATACGTCGTAGTTAATTTCATATTCGATTGTATATTTACGCATAATTGAATGCATTCTTGCAAACCAAACAAAGGTGTTTATACATACATACGTGTAAACATTTTTGTGGTTTTCGATATGGTTTCGGTTCTTGGTTTTTATGTCATGTACAAAGTATAATAGACAGAAATACATTCTTGAAAATTGATACATGACAAAGCCAACGAAATGTTTGTAGGGGCCGCCTCGTTCGCTCTTTACGCGGATCCTATTAGGGAAATGTACTATTTATTATTGGTTTTTGCTATGTATTAGCTAAGCAACAACAACAAAAACAGAGACTTTTTTGTCGGTGTTAGTATAGTTATTCCCAATATTTTTCTCTATCTTTATATATAGATCAGGATTGTTTTGTATGTGCGCTGTAATGGTATAAGCTGTATATAAAATAAAGAAAACAAGGTAAGTCTTTTGCTACGCACATGGAAGATTGTAGAGATATTTGCTTTTAATGTGTGTTGGTGGTTTAGTATATAAGAATCTGTTGTTTTTATTCTGTTTTGTTATTTCCCCTATATTTGTTTTTGTATTCATGTTACCTTACAACTATACTGCCGTGCTAAGCATGTTTTACTTAACTACAAAAAACGCATTTTGAGAAAATTGATGTTAAAGTTTTGAAATCAGTGAATTTTGTATTAAAAATGAAAACTATTTTTCTTATCACGTTTTTCTCAATTTAGTTTTAATTATTTTTTTTAATTTTATTGATAAAGTTTGTTATTAGCTATCGATTGGCATCAATAACTCAATTTGGCCAAAAATGTAGTTAAGGAAAATATGCTTAGCACGGCAGTATAATGTTCTTAATAAAACATGAACTGTACAAACAACGAAATTTTTAGGGTATTCGACTCAAATAGGTTTTTTATATTTTGTATAATCAAATAAATTTTGAGTCGAATTGGAATCCGCCTTATATATTTCATATAGGATGGATTTATTTTAGATATGAGTTATTTTATTTTTTACAAGGTATTATTAAATGCATTTAATTATTAAATTTATTTAATTAATGTGAAAATGCTATAAATTAACTAAACCATATAAATAAAATGCTAACTTGGAAGTGTTGATTTGAGTTGAGTTGTGATTTTGGTTTGCATCACATAATGACGTATTCATTTATTTCCATTAAAAGATGGTGAACGAGGTGGAATTATGTGAAAACATTTTCGAAATGCTAAATGTATTGAACTTAATTGTTAACTTAATAGAATATAATTGAAGTTTTAGGTTGCAGTTTTTCACACGTAAACGTCAATTTTGCTTGTATAGCACCGATTAGTTTTGTAGGAGAATAATGTTTTAATTTTATTTCATGGATTTATTATTTTACTTACTTTGCAGGCTTTATTTTGCAGGGTAATATGTCCATAAACGGAGTAAAAGTTTTATAATAAATAATAAATTTCGTAGTTTTTGATTTTGTGTTTTATTTTAATTTTGTCAACTAGATTAGTAATTTAAAACATCAATAATAATTATTATTTTTTGATGTCTTAATATAGATTTATAAAATCCTGAACATTATTAATTTCCTTTTTTCTAGATTTGTAGGAAATTGCCGAATAGTTTAAATTTAATAGTATGGTTAAATATATATTTTCAACTTTTTATTTTTAAATCTAGTTGCAGTAGGTAAACAATTAATTAGCTATTTACAAGAGAATGGTAACTAATGGAACAAGTGCTGTGAATTTAAATTATAACTTAACAATTTAAAATTTTTAAACATTCTTTTAGAATTTTAGCTTAGAAGTGGGAGAGTTTACATAGGCAATTTCATAAAATGTTAATTTTTGTAATATGTACTTGTATGTAATATATTGTGTTTTGCTCATTAATATATATTAATTAATTTAGTTTAAAAATATTTAAAGGTTTCTCTTTCTTAATTTGCTAATAAATAATTCAATTTTCAGAATATAACATAGTTCCAGAATTAATCTTTAATATGGGGATTAAATTAATCCTGAATTTCAGAATTAGATTTGACTTTCATATTATGGTGATTTATTAATTAAAATTAGTTTTCAGAGTTGCCTGGGAAATTATATATTGATTTTATTTGTTGATTCTTGATATACTTATAGTAAGTACCTAACTGAATTATTGATGATTTTAGGCTGTTGTGGTGCTGTAACATTATCATTTTTAATTTATTTACTATAAATTTTATAAAATAATTGAATTTTTAATTATTTATTCTCTTTTTCTTGATCGGTAGGAAATTTCTGATTAGTTTTAAGTAAAATTTTATGTTTAAAATGGTTTTTAACGTCTATTCTAATTTTTGTTGCAGTACGCATTAATTAATTAATTAGATATAGAAGGACCATGGAAAATGAAATAAGCGCTATTTTTGTAATCTTAGCTTAGTAATTTTAATTTTATTTTAATATTTTTCTTAAATATTTTATCAGGTAAATTAATGAAAGGCGGACAGGGGGAAATTACAAGATTATTAATTTTTTAAGTCCTAATTTAAATTTAGGGAATCTTTAGTATCCGGCCCTGGATTCCAGAGAAGTGATCGTCTAATAATGTAGTTAGATTGTGCTGTCTTGTGCTAATCTATTTATTATATATTGTACTAATAATTTACTAACTATCGATCACATTGGTGTCTGTAACCGGGTCGAGTCTGGTCCAACTAATAATCCTATCCTACCCTTCGGTTTTGTTATATGTATATGGGTGTACTGTGTGTGCCCGGGAGGCCGGGGGATCCTGCTATAATGCTTGGCCGCACAGTCTCAATCAATCAATCAATCAATATATCCGGACCACGACCAGAAGTTATCACTTGCATTGGCCATGATTAATTTATTTCCTCAATTGAAAACTTGTAATAAAGAAACTGATTGAGTGGTAATGGACTTATTATTTATAATCGTAAATTTAGAAATACTATATATCCATTTTCATTGCTAAATTAATTTCATTATTCTACTCAGGATCTGCTCTACAACAGAGAAGAAAATTGAGGATTTATTCTAAACAGGCTGAGCCATATTCGCAACAAATTATACAAAAGCGAAGCTGCTTATTTAAACAAGGAAAATTTACCATCGAAACGAAAGAGAACAAATACTAAAACAATTAAAGTAAAAACAAAAACTAATACAACAAATATTCAAAATAGTAATAACTTTGAAGAAGACCTCCTGTTGTGTTTTTGAAACAAAAACTTTCGAACACCTTTGCTTTAAGGGAGGAAGCAATAAAAAATAATAAATTTGACAGCTTTGCCGAAGCTTTTCCCTTTTTTTTGTAAGCCTAGACTTATTAAGTAAAACAAAAACCTAATTAATTTTTTTAATATGACTCCCAATTAAAACTAAAACTGTCTTTAAATTATTTAGGTTTGTTTCGATTTCGGCTTACGAGTTCCTGAAAATTTATCAAAATTCATTCAAAATTGGCCGGCAGTTGCTGAAGTTATAGAAAAAGTCTGGAGAGGTTATAGAAAAAGTCTGAAGGCCTCCTGAATTAGAAGGTATTATATATTAATTTTCATTAGACATCTATTAATCTACAGTAAAATTAATTTTTTAATTTTTAATTTTTAGCTTTAATTATAGACCTTATTTTATTTCTAATTTAATAATATTTATTAACTTTAAATTTTTTTTTTCTTTTTATTTTACCGATATTTCGATGTTGTACATCATTTTCCAGGCAGTTCTGTATGTTTACATTTTTTATTTTTTTTTTCCGCGATTCAAAAATTTATTTGTTCCTTCAGGCTACCAATTTAATAATTTATTTGTTGTCCTTGACCTAAACCTTATATTATTTGCGAAAGTTCAAAAAACAGCTGACCAAAGTTCAAAATAATAACATTATGATATCATAATTTAAAGACTACATGGATTTCTGAATTAAGACTTTGTTTGTCTTATGTGTAGTTTTTGATAATATACATAAATATAAACCGATTGTAATTTATTTGTGTCCACTTCGTAATTTACTGGATTCTTTGCCAACGAGGTATGGCATGCTTCCTTAAATAACCTATTATTTTTCTTTGTTTCGTACTCCAACGTGATTGCTTTATCAAAATCTTTCATTTCGTTCACATGTTTTACAAGAGCTACACAGTTTTAATTCGGGAAAATAAACAAAAAAAAAATTTAAATTAATAAATATATAATTAAAGCTAAAAATTAAAAATTAAAAAGAAAGACCCAAAAAACCTATAATAATAAGTAAAATTTTTGTTTATTTCTAGAATGAACACTCTCATATCAAAAAATTTTGCTTTTGCTGCACCTTCTACCGCAAACATCAATGGGTATAAAACATCAGCACGAACTGAAAGGCAACCGTTAAAAAATTGCATAGATCATCTTATTTTGTTTAGAAAGGTGTGTGCATTAAATCGATTGAATTAATTAAATTTAAATCTCGTTAATTATGAAACAATATTCTAAAATTTAATATTTTTTTTATAGCCTAATTTATGCAACGAAGAATTAATCGAAAAAAAAATAACTCAGCATCATAATTTGATTGTAAAGGGAGAAACAAAAGTTGACATCCATCAAATTTTACAATGCTTCGAGTCTCAATTAATACATATACCAGCCTGTTTCAACATTTTGGATTCTGTAGACATATTGTTCAAGGCACATTATGTTTTCAACCAAAAATTCAATAAATGTTTAAATAATTTTTGGGTATTTATATCATATTATTTTTTTAAAATAATAATTACTAGAATTCCAATTAAAATCAAAGATGTTGTAACAAAATTGAATACAGAATTTGAATCTGACCAATCAGAACAACTTTAAGAAAATGTCGAAAATTTGGCAGTAAATTTTGATTTTTAAATTTCTGTAACATTTTTAGTTTAATAGCTTATTGACTGAATTATAGTATGTTTAAAAGGTGCAATTTTGAATTTAAATTGAAATCATTTTTGATACCTTATATTTTTATATATAATATTTATTAAATTGTAATATTCATATTACGTATATTATTAAGTTTAATTTTATATTTAAAACTGTAGAATTATAAAAATGAATTTCTATTGTTTTGTTTGTGGTAAACAATTTAAAGATGCTAAAATTACTAATAACCATTTAAAACTTAGCTTTTATATTTCTATAGAATTAAAGAAATTATAGCGAATGAAAATAAAGTTTATTTTTATTTAAAGGAGTTTATTGGAGTGCCACCTTACCACCTATCTACGAAAACTATGAAAATTAAAAATATAAAAAAAATTAGGAAAGAATGTTTTGTAACCAAAATAATAAAACCAACATTGCAGAATGTAAAATTAATTTAATTTAAGTATTTAGGTTATTGTGCGAATTGTAATATTAAATATAATGTTAATTACTTTGTAAAAATAAGAAACTATAACACAATTTGTGCGTTTTATTTAAATAAATAATAAAAAAAAAGCAAAATAGGTTCTCGAAACCTGTAGATCATATGGCATTGTTAGTTATAAAAATTTACATTAATTTTTAAAGCAATAGCATAAGACAATCTCTTATGCTATTGCTTTAAAAATTAATGTAAATTTTTATAAAAGTCTATTAGAATCTAAAGTTGTTCTTCTCCCCGTTAAGTCATTTAGAGACAAATAATAAAAACTTTTAAAATCGTAATTAAACACGGTTTATTAATTTTTGTGTGTATTTTTGATTCGAATGGACGTTTTAAACGAGATCATGAATGACAATTAACCAAATTTAAATTAACTACTGAAAAAAATTAATAAATAGTTGGGGAAAGAATAACTTTTGAAAATTACATCTGGAAAAGATGAATTTTTGAAACCAACTGTTTTTGGATAAGATATAGTTTTGAAAACACTTCAAACAATTAAAATTTAGGAACGACTAGAATTTAAATATTTTTTTATTTGAAATTCAGTTAGCTATATGATTAAAAAACATAACATAAAAATTCATTATAAAAAAGTAAGTATAAATTTAACAAAAAATAAATCATAAGTTATCACAATAATTCATCACAAAATAGTTTTAATTGAATAAAATTAAACGATTAGTCCGCCATCTGCTTCCTGAAACTCGCAAAGCTCTACCTCTTCTTCAATAATGTTTTGTGGAGTACTGTCTAAGCACGTTTTATAAAATTCTAAAGACGCATGATTTCGCCAGTCGTTACCAAAATGTTTCTTCAGTAGTTTGCCTACATCATCCAGTTTATTTCTATTTATTGGTACGCCACTCTCTAGCTAGAGAGGAAGGAGCATATTGCGCAGTTTTTTCCTTTTTTGGTAAAAGCCATACCAACTCCAATATTTGACTTATAAGGAATTTCTTTCTCCTCTTATAAATATTGTCCCGTTGTGCTCCTTGGTCAATATAAAACGTTTACACTTATTGAACTGGAAGTGTAACCCTGATGGTGGCTTTAGCATTGCTTTTACCTCTGATTTCCACTCTCTGACTGGACAAGCTTGTGTGGCCAGTTCTACGACTGTTCCATGTTGTTGAAAAATATCCCTATACTCGTTGGGGTGAATGATGGTCTGTTTCGCACATACCTCCTTTTCTATTCTCGCAAACACACGATCGGGCGGTATGAATGAATGGCACGTTTCTGGAAAAACCAGTTCAACCATTTCCACACATGATGGAGACCGGTTGGCGAGCCTAGTATCCCAACATACCTGTCATGATTGTATTTTTATTTTGGCCGCCACAACCATCTGCAACCAAGTGAATGTGGTTTATATTGGAGACGTCCGTATTACACAGCCGATGGAAAATAGCTGACGCGATTTCATTTGCTCCCTTTGGCCTTATGTTTTCTGGCCACGTATATAAATATACATTTTGATGACATAAGCTGTCATGAGAGGAATCCATCACAATACCAAAATTATAATAATACAACTGCCGACTGTAATATGCTGATTGATCAGGTATTATAGGCAGCACCATATTTTTCTGGCAGTTGAATGACATAGTTACCATGTTTGTATTAACCTCCTGCAGCAAACCAAAAAACGCTTCGGCTCGAAGCTAATTAACCCGCTGATGAGTTAAATGAGGTTTCTTTTGGATGAATTGGTTTCAACTTTATTTTGTTCTTTAAAGCTAAGACATGTTGAACAGACATCCTTTGCTGGAGTTTTGAATCCTACGTTAAAATGGGTATTGAATATATACCGAAACTAACTTGGCGTCATGGCAAGTTCAGGATTATATAAAATTGTGGTTGTGTACATACGATACATTTTATTTATCGAAAACTCCATTGGTAGGTACTTGCGATGTTTTAATTTATTTCTGCAGCAGTGGATTACCAGCGTCTTAAACTTAAAGGATCACAGCATTTTTTTTAGTCGCCATTTTTAATGACCACTTATCGCCACCACGCTTTTCGACCTGTCTCTAAGTAATTTTTATAAACTCGTTTTAAACGATCTGATGTGACATTTAAAATCCCTATAAATGCACTTTTGCACAATCTTATCAGCGTTCTTCTAGAGGTACGAAAATAATATTTAATGGCCATCGACTTTCTAGGACCTTGCAGTCATCGATCCAGTCGCTTCGGTTTATTAACAATACAATATTTCTGTAAAAATGCATCTTGAATTAATTTTGACTTTGAGCTGTAAACATTTTGCGCAAATGCCAAGGCATCGTTCCCACGTATTTCTCACCGATAAGTTTTGGCTTTGTGGACACATTTGGGCATCTTAGGCAATTTTTTCATTTCGTACCTGTAATTAGAGTAGTATGCGCACTACTAGGAATATTTAAAATTAATACAAATTTGTTACCTGTTCCTTTTGTTTTTTCAATTCTTCTAACGGTGTTGTTGTGCCTCTTGCGTTTTGGTTACTTACAACAATGGCAAAAGTTTCTGATTCCATCGTATAGCGAATGGCGTATAGCCATTCGTATACTGGAGAACATGCAGTTTTGGGTTTAACTTTTAAACTGTTTTCAAATAACAATGGAAAAGATATATTTTTGAAACTTATTTTACTTATTTTTGTGGTGGAAAAGGTGAGTTTTGAAAATTACTTTCGCATGGATAAAAGTTAGTTTTGAAACCAACCCTGGATTTTGAACTGAAATGTTTTAGTGTTAGAATGAGTTTTGCAAGTAACATTTGCGACAAAAGATGACTCTTATAAAGGTTTACCACAGTCAATCAATAACTCATTTTTTTTGTTTTATGGAGTAGATCAAGTTTTGATTCTAATTGACTTATTGTATATTTACTACACAATCCAATATATATTGCATTAAACTGTAAAGTAGTTTAGTGTTGATATTTAGAGCACTTTCCGTTAAAATTATAAAGCAACAAAAGTTATTGAGTAAAGTAAATTTCTCTAAAAATCGAAACCTGCTTCCATTACTTTTTAAAGTAATGTAGATTAATATTTTTAATAGAATTTACATTACTTTGCTTTACCCGATACATTAAATTTTTAATATAAAATGCATCACCTTTTAATGCATTGTTTACTTTATGTTTTAATGTAAAAATATTGATTTGTGATGTAATATTACATTAAATATATTTAATGCAAGGGGTTATTTGAAATTTAAAACAATTTTGCACTGGACCTACATTACCGCTTGCATTACATACCATTACATTTTTTCAAGTGTGTTGGCTGCAAAGCTGACAGACGGAGGCAAGTAATGGTATAAATACGAGAACAAAAATGATCACCCGATCAAAGTGATGACCAGAGGTTTTCACCCAATATTTACAAGGCAAATTATAATGAAACACGTTAAATATCAATGCTTCAAAATAGAGGATGCGGCAAATACCCCAAAAATGACGAAATCGTCACTGAACATGCAAGAAAAAGGTGGAACAAAAAATTCAATATTAAAACACTCCATAACATGGTAGTTAGAATAGCAGCATTAAGAAAACCCACGATTTTAAAGTCATATCTAGCGTGTAAAAGAAGATAGTTTGAACCACAAGTAAATGTTCTGGGCCCAATACGCGTTCTGGGGCCATACTTTATACGCGTGACGTACCAAGTATAATAGGAACAAGTATTGCAACGTTTGCGAATGATACTGCAATCTTGGCAATTGGAGACAATATAGAGGAGTCAAACACTAAATTACAAATTGCCACTAATTCATTGAGCAATTGGACGAAGAAATGGCACCTTTAATTCAACGAAACCAAATCTGTGCATATAAATTTCACCAACAGAATTGTTATTTGATTACCTGTACGACTAAATTCACTACCAATTCCACATGGAAACACAGCAAAATACTACGGAATGACCCTTGATGCTAAATGACCTTAGGAATGACCCTCGATGCTGTATTGGCTCATAGGTAGGAACTCTGAACTAACATTACATAATAAACTGCTCTTAAATCGGCAGATATTGAAGACTGTTTGGACGTATGGTATACAGCTATGGGGTTGCACCAAGAAAACTAACGTAAAAGTAATTAAAACTTTTCAAAATAAAGTTTTGCCTATAATGGTCAACGCACAATGGTAGATTTCCGTCGTATGCTGATCAACCCAAACCCAGTAAGACGGCGTCGAAGAAACGAAGCCCTTATAACTAGGGCAGCGAATTTAATAAAGTAACCAATATGGTAACTATATACTCCTTAAACAGTTAACAACATTTCTGTGGTCTATAATTAAAAGGGCGTAAGTAAAAAAATTGAAATTCTCAGGGGAGCGAAAATAAGCTTGAAATTACTGTGGGACCAATTTAAAATTTGGCTTACTATGATTATTAAGTTATAGGTAAGTATTACTATAGTATTTTCTAGAAATCTGGAGCTGTCAGCTTTACTACCTTAGTTAGTTAAGCCTTTTTTACTCTGGTTTCTAATCTTGGTCTTTTTAATACAACAAACAATTGTCAAGTCTCTATGGTATTATGAAGTAGTTTTCCTTAATAAGAATTATTTGGAATGGGATTCACAAATAAAATAGTAAATTTTGTATACGAGCATCATAAGCCAAACTTGAAATTATATAATGCTACATTTCATTTTAAACTGCAAATATTTTTAACTTACAAATTCAGTATAATAATAAAAATAATAATAATAATAAATTAAATTTTGTTTGGTTACATGAACCGTTTAAATGCTGTTGCTTGCTCACTTAATCTTCCGATTCCTTAGTGAGATCTGGGTAGAAGGCTGGACTCTATTCTATTTGCAAATTTTGATAAAACTGATGAAATTCAGGAGAAATTAGCGGCATTAAACAATGTAAATCTGTTTTTTTGTTTTAATTAATCGGTACGGGGGAGCTAAAACAACGTAATAATTGTTTTTCATTCACAGAAAAAATACCACGATGTGAAAAATTTATTATTTTGAATGGTTCACTTTCATTAAGCGAATTTTTATAATACACTTCTCCCAAATTCGTAGTGAATCTCAGCCACTTTACACTTTGCCATGAAAATTTATTCTTTTCATTATCAACGGTTCTCCATTGAAACTTTGTTTTCGCTATTTGACTGATTTGACTCATATACGTCATTGTGGGTCACTTCAAAGACCAAAAATTGTTTTGCGGATCGTATAGATCGAACGAATTGGTACCAATCCCGAGGAATTTCAATGTTAAACGTAGCTTTTTTTTTTTTTGCTTTTCAATTGTAACATAAATTGTGTCACACTCCATATGAGTGTGGCCCACTACCAAAAATGAATGGTCTATATCTATAATATTATGTTCCCCGCTTTGCAAGAATATCATGAATATTGCAGCTACATATGAATTTTTATTCTGTCCTACGCATGAGTCGCTATAAAACGTAACGTTTTTTACAGATGGTGGCAATATTATGAGATGCCGATAAATGCATGATGCTATTTCATTACCGCATCTTTTCGCCAGTGCCTCATGTCACATGTAATTGCTGGTTCGTAGCACCATCATGTATCGTCAAGTTGAAGGTCCATAGGAGCCTTTTATATAGTGATTGAGATGTCTCCAAATTTGGCGTTGGCAAGCGTTTTTGAAGATCAACTGTATAAAAACGACTGGAATCATCTAATTTTGCAGAATGTTTATCCTTTTCTTTTAATTTATAAGAAGCATCTGCAAGTTCGTGATGTATAGTTTTTGTTCCGAAATGTTTAGTTCCTTTTCAGACCCATCAGATAATTCAATTTTTTTTTTTTTTCAATATTTCACATATGTGACATGTATCTGTTTTGGGCTTCTTAAATTTAAGATTCATTTCGGTAAATATTTGAGTATATTTCCAAATAGATATTCGATTTTCGTGATTCTCACGATACAGTTTATACTCGAGAGAAATGTTTAAGTCTCCATTTAAATAATTTTTGTTGGTATCACGTCGAGTATAGTGTAACTCGTACGCTGGAAAGCTGTTAATGTGTGCTTTAACAGCAGCAATAGTAGTTTCCGGAAGCTTTCGGTGTTCAGCTGAGTGTTTCTTACGCAAATCTTTTAATGAAACAGAACCTGGTGTGTTAAACAGTTTTTGTACTACCACTCGAAGAAATTTTTCGGTTTCCCCTAAGGTTAACCGAAAATATTTTTGGCACACTTCAATCCTTTGTCCGTCTTTCTTTAAAAAATATTTAGAAGAGAAACTATGGGATTTTCGTGAATTAGTGGTTGTGGTTTTTGTATCGATAATATCGATCAAGCCTCCAACAAAACTGGTACGTTAATTGTATTCTTTTAGTCCCGCAGTACTCTTTAAGAGCGGTTTACATTCTCTACCTTCTTTTGAAATTCCTTTTGAAGTCGTGTAGAATTCTCCTGCATTTCGTTTAAGTTTCCTAAACCTTTGGTTTTGTTTTTCGGTGTTTACCGAATTTTCCATTTCATATTCTAACAAATTTTGTTCAATATGCGCACTCATTTGATTAAGCAATAGTTGGTAGTCAGAATTAGATGACGATTCCTAAATTTCGTTTTCATTTTCATATTTTGGATCTAAGCCACTATCATCAAAACAGCCATCATTGTCACTATCATTGAGGTAATCCATTTGATTCCGATCAACTAAGTTTTGAGCGGATATTTGATTATTATGAGTATTACAATTTGTATACAACTTGTTTGCTCTATATAAGGGATAACACAAAATTAGAATCAGATTACCAACCAACCAATTAAAAATTCTTAAAATACTTGTATACCTTGTGAAAGACGTTCAATATTCTGAAAATTAATTACCGCTTGATTTTGTAAAACTGGCGGCCCTTCTTTTACGAATTGGTTGACTTCATGTCGGTTAAGTTCTAATTTCAATTTTGTTTGTCCGGTCCCAGCCGTAGGAAACTGTTCATGATCCATATTAAGATTCGTTCTACATAATGAATAAAACAAAATGAGAATCAGATGCCTAATAAACTAAAAATTCTTAAAAAATATACCTTGAGTCAGATGTTCATTATTATGAGAATCAAGTAGTCTTTGATTTTGTGAAACTGGTGGCCTTTCTGTGACTAATTGGCTGACTTCAAGTTGACTAGTGCGTATAACTTTTTTTTTTCGCCATTTCAACCATTGCCTTCGATCGAACCGACATGGTATTGTTCAGAAATATAATGCAACTAAAAATTAAACTATGACTACGTGATAGATTCATTTTTTGAAATGGGTCTAAGGCAAAATAATATAGTGCACAATCAGAATGGATCACTTTTGGATCTTGTTTTCACTGACGAAAATTTACATCCATCAGTGCAATCTTGTGAAGACCTGGCTCGCTCATTAAGTATTCATCATACACCTTTGTTAATTAAGTTAAGTTTTCAATGTTTCGACGATTATGTTCCAAATGATAATATTTTAATCTTTGATTTTAGAAATGGTGATTATGACTCTCTAAATGGATTTCTTGAAAGTATTTCCTGGGATTTCCTTTGTAGTGAGAATTTTTATTTTCATTGTTAGCGTCGTGGTTGATACTATATTAGCATATCTTAAAAATCGCTATCAAACGGTGGTATTTAACTCGTCAGTATCGCTTGTAAGGTGTGCTCAGGAGTTCTCTAGGGTTCTATATTCGAACCATTTCTGTTTATGATGTTTATAAATGATTTACCCGCACTAATAATGAATTGTAAATATCATCCTTTTGCTTATGACTTGCAAATATATAACTATATTTATATTATTATTGTTACGCTTGTTTTTATTGCTAATTGTTGTTATTATTATTAAAATTTCAATTATGCTGCTGATTGGCTTCTGATAGAATAAGTTGTATAACTTGATTCTTGGGGGCAAAGTCCACTAACGATGTATTCGGAAAAAGTAAATTATAGGAAAAGCTTCTTATGATGGTAATCGTACACGGTAAATAAAAATTCACTAGATGTGAGCATACTAGACAATCTAGTTGAATCAAGTAAAATTAAAAATACTAGATTTCTGGTTATAATAAAATCTGGTAATTTTACTTGAAATACAAATATTTAGTACTGGAAATCAAGTAAACAATAATACGTGATTTTGCGACTGGACTTCTGGTAAAATTATCAGAAATACTATTTTTTAATGAGATTTCAAGTAAAATCGAATACTAGATTTTCTTGCAGAACTATTAGATTTCTTGTATTTATTCTACTAAAGTTCTAATAAAATAACCGGAAAAAACTATATTCTTTAGCAGAATTCCAGTTAATTCTACGTCATCATTTTTTACTAGATTATCCCTCGATTATACTAGATTGCCGTCTAAATGAAATTTCAAATAATAAAAAAACGTTTTTTATTTTATTTTAATTAGAAAAATTTTATTTCAACAATTACATAAATAAAAAGCTTTAAAACAGTGGTTCTGAATATTTTGCACACAATTTAGAATATAATTTCGACACACGAGGCGTCGGAATCACATCTTTAATTAAAAACAGTTTGTCGAAGGTGCATAAAAAAGTTTTGTAGCCCAATGAAATTGATTGTGCATCTATTATTACGTCGAAGATTTCTTCGTGGCTCAAACCATTCTCCGACAAACATACCAGATACGGCAGCGACAGCTTATTTTTTGGGTGAGATCTTTTAATGATTCATCTACCTGCAAAAATCAAAAGGTTTGGTTTAATAACAAGAGTAATAATATAAACATATTATATCAAAATTTCAACGTTGGCTTTCTTTTAACCCCTATACAACTAAATTAAATTAAACCATGTATATTTTATTCATCATTTTCCCCAATTTTGGACGTTGCGGCTAATCATCAGGGTAAAAATTTGATTATAAAATTACGTTATGTTAAATATGGACGTTACAATAAAAAATAATTAGTACGTAACTTTTATTACCTATCAACTAATGAACATAGAAGTACATTTGAATATTATAATTTGTACATTGTCGTACTCTGTATGTATTGATATCTATATTTTACAGAGTAGTATTATAGAGTTCGATAATGTAGAAGTTATAAAATTCAAATGTACTTCTATGTTCATTAGTTGATAGGTAATGAAAGTTACATACTAAGCATTTTTATTGTAACGTCCATATTTAACATAACGTAATTTTATATTAAAATTTTTGGCTCCGGTAATTCTAGTCAAAAACATTTCAGTCAAAAATTAAAAGGCAACTCAGTGAAAATAGTTTTAGAAGAAATGCTTTTTTAGAAGGAACTACAATCAAAAAACTAAAAAAGGCATTCAAGTCAAAATATTTTTACTGGAATTCTTTTTGAATTTAGTTAGTTTTTTTTTTACTGAAATGCCTTGTTAGACCTGTACGCCGACTCCGTGGCCCGGGAAAATATGATGAATATAACGTAGATGGGTTAATTTAATTTAATTAAATATTATATAAAAAAGTCTACGTTGAAAATTTAAAATGTAACAAGACTATTAAAAAGCATATAATAATTAAAATCATATCAATAAATAACTAAGTACCTTAGCCCAAATCCACTCGCCGGATATGCAGGTTAAAACAAATTGTAGATTATATTTTGATCTTTTTCTTCATATAATCACTCCTGCACAGGATATTGAACTTTAAGGAAACGTTTTTACAAGGAACTCCCTTCAAAATTTTAAATTTCCAAACCTTCTCCCGAAAATGACGATTTTGACTTATCGTTTTTCGCATGCAATATTACTATTAATAACTGGTTGGTTAAGGTTATGCTGTCTTCAATGATTGGAAACAACTCAGCATTTAAAATAAAGCCAATGGAATTATTCTTTATTTCATTCCCGTGTTTCTACAAGATACCAAATTCAAAATTAATCTGAAATGTTAATAATTGATAGCTAATCTGAAAATAATTTAATGTATATATTTATCAAAACTTACACAATCACCGTCAAAACCCTTCACCTTGGGAAAATTTTGGATGAGTTTCATCGTGGAGGCCAAATTTAACTGTAAAATCTGCCGTCGACCAAATGTTAAAATATGTGCGGCAGTAGCTATTGCATAAAATATTAAAACCACGTACATATAAATCCGCATTTGCTTGATGCATCTCATCAATAATTATTTGTAATATTTCAATATACTTATTTTATAGTAGCACTCACTAGTTGTCTATGCACACACTTTATATACTTAAACTTTTATTTTTTCACCTGTTCTTCATTTCACTATACCACAGCAAGAAATTCAACGTATTACTGATACTGACTATTATGACGAAATTGTAAATTAATATGCGAGCGGTAGTCTAAATTTACTAGCATTCTAGTAAATTCTAATTGAAGTTAAAATTGACCAGAATATTACTAGAATCTGTTTAATTTACTAGAAATTCCTTGCACTTGCGAACAGGAATTACCTTGTATTTAATTTAATTTAACTAGAATTTTAGTAGATTTCAGGTAACTACATTAAAAGAAAAAACCGCTGCAAAATGCAACTGGAATTCAAGTAATTTTTAATTTACTGGAATTCTGGTAATAAAATTTACGAGATTTTCGTTAAATTTACTAGATATTCCATTTTATAGAGTAAAACTGACCATCTAGTATTTTTCTAGTAATTTTTTGTGCTAAATAATCACTAGAATTCCAGTATAATTAAAAATATTACTGGAAATTAACTAGAAAATAGTCAAAATCTGGTTTTGATTGCCATTTCACTGGAAATCGGTTTAATCTATTTTTAAATTTAACTAGAAAATTCATTTTTCTTGATTTTTAACTAGAAATTCACTGGATTTTCACTAGAATTTGTAAAACCAGATAATCAAGTAGGCAATTACCGGATTTTGTAATGAGCGTGTATGGCGGGCAGGCTCGTATGATTCAATTGTACTAAGAAAAAAAAATTCTGGAAGACATTGAAAAATTTACTCTCTGTAATTCCGTATTTCTTTCTAATTGTCCCATTTAGAATATTTGAGTAAATAAAAATTAAAATCAGGTTGACACCACGATTTGATATTACACTGAAAAGCAATAAAAATAATCACCCACATGGAAACTAAAATAGTTGAACATGTTGTCGTTAAGCAGGTTTAATTTCAATTCTGGTTCATAGAGAAAATATCTTGTCATCAATTACGTTAATTATGATATAATATTCAAACTTCCCAATTAATTAAATTTAAAAAAAAAAAAAACAAAAAGTTTAAGATTTTTATCTTTGAATATAAGACAAATAAATTTAACCAATCCAATATTGCGCAATAACTGTTTTTGACATTTCAATATATTTTTGATTAGTGTATAAGTGCACATCTCTTTCTGTATAAGAAATAAACTACATCTTTATCAAAATTCCAACTGTAAACCAAATTATGTGTAATTCGCATGCTAATTGTATATATCGCGAGAGAGGCATTGATTATATGGAAATGTTTTAATTATTATAAAAATATTCAAGTGATATCATCGAACTGCTTAAATATTTAAATATTTTCCTTTTCAATTTTACATACGAGAAATCAATTAAGCAGAAACCAGATAAAATATTATATTTACGCGCCGCGTGTGTGTATGTGTTAATATTGAAAAATCAACCTCCTCAAAATATATAATAAGACGGTCGACCGCTTTATCTTAATTGACTTCAAACATGAATTTGTATAATTAATTTTGTAAAAAAAATTAAATCGATAATGAAATTTGAATGGTTGTTTGTTGTATACACACACATATCTATATACGCGTATTCAATTAGGCGATGAAAACGTAAAATTTATATTTATTTTGAAGAAACATAATAATCCAACTTAAATTGATATTTCTTCTTTTCTGTTAAACATTTAATTAAAGAATAATTTAGCCTGCATTAATTATTTGCAATATGTATAAACGTATAGAGAGTGCAGTCTAATAAAATCAGTGGTTTAGTATCCCGATTATCATTGTTTAACGCTTTGGAGGAACCTAGAGGCTAAATATGTAGAAAAAAAGGTGAAGTTAAACGATATTTTTCTAACTGCTCAATTTGTTCTTGGTCAATAATCTGAAGTTGATAATTTTTTACATTTTTCATTTTCTAGACGTAAAAAACAAATGGTTCATTTGAAAGGAACATATTTGTCCCCTAACCAATGCGTAAAGTTATGTTACATTTTATTTTTCGGGCAGAGAAACAAGTGTGATAATCCTTCTAAGACATTTTTTGAACTATTGTTATCTTTATTTAGAGGTTAATAATTAAAACCAATTTAGTTTTAAAAATTAATATAAATTATCGATAACACTATCTTGCCTCCACTACAATCGTAATACAACTGTACTTATACAATGAATGATAACAGAAAAAAGAAAAAGGGACGAGCAATATACAGTTTAATAGTAGTTGCATCAACAAGTACATTGACTTGTATCTACAAGAATTCCATGTTGGCCCAAAGACATTGCAACCTGTTGCCCAAACTCTGATTGTGGCACTATCGATCCATGGCTGTCGGCAATCTGCCTTCGATCTGGAAAATTGTTAATGTTTATTCTGTGCCTAAGAAAGACAGCAAATAGCTAAGAAGGGCAGCAAGTCTGATCCTTCGAATTATCACCCCACTGCTATATGGCCTCTGAATTGATGGGTGCAAGACACTGATGAAATAAGTACTAAGGCAAAGAAAGCTTCGGAGATACTCTGTCATCAGGATCACATCTCAATATTAAGTTATCAATTTCAGAAGTTCAGTGCGTTCGTTTCAGAAGTATGTTCGAATAGACGTTTGAAATTATTCTTTATTATTGCAAATAAATAAAATAAACGTTTTCGGACCTATACGTAAGCATCGAAGGCTTATAATAAAAGCTTTATATTTCTGCAATAATGTTATAATATTAAAACATGTCGTTGTCTCTTAAATATTTTATATTTTTTTTACTCATCAGTCTTTTGAATTTTTAAAAGGACCTCGGAATCATCAAAATTGCTCAAATCCCTATCGCTCAAGCGTGGAATATTTCTCTTAAAATACTTAATATAGCAAATTACGCAATGCATGGACCTGTAAAATGACGAATACGTGCCAATTTTTACCCATCCATTTTAGTGCACACTACTCTACTGTTTTGTAAATCGTATAATTTGTTTTTATTATTAGGTTGGGCAAAAAGTATCGTTTTTAGTCACTAGATGGTCTTTGGTGTCATATATCAGAAAGCACTACTCAGATTGCGTCATACTGACATGCGTTTGAAAGATGACATTTCGTCATTTAGTTTTTTAATTCGTCAAAAGTTACACTAGTGTGAAAATGAGTGAAATTGTTGAAAAAATTTGCTATATTTTGCAATTTTATTACGAAAAAGGCAAAAACGTTGCCAAATCCCGGGTAAAACTTTGTGGTGCTTACGGTCAAGAAGCTTTATCAAATGCAACAGGAAGTAGATGGAAAAAGTGGATGCAAAACTAATTTGACGGTCTAAAGTTGGCTTCAGAATGGACTGTAAAATTCAGTGTGTGCGCGTCTACGCCTATTTTAAGACTGTCCACACGTAAATGTTGGCAATATTGTAGACAATAATTTTCGACGTAGACAATGTAAAAAATTCATAGACAATTTGTAGAGAATGAAAATATTACTTTTGTTGTTGTTTTAAGACAGAATCAATAGCATAAAGCGCGCAGGCACGAAATTAAAAATAACTTATAGGATTGCAGTTAACGAAACAATAAATTAAATATATGACATCTTTTATCAGGGATACGAAGAAACGCTAAAAATAAAAAACACAATTTATTTGTAGGTTTTAAAACTGGCTTTAATTTATACAATGGTGCCACATTTCAATGGCTTTATTCAATTATACAGGTTGAATTACATTAACAAATGAAAAATATTTTCCAATTAAACAAAAAAAAAAAACAACAAATGTTCGCTGGATTTGAACCAAAAATATTTGATACTTGAACTACTGAAAATTAGTTGTAATTTAATTTAGATGAATGTTATCGTAATAGTGCAAACAACCTGATTTTTTTCATAAATATTTTCTAAAACTTTACGGTTCTCAAAATTGTCTTTCTCTAAAACTGCATTATACCCTAAAGACAATTAGTGGCAAATGTTCCTTAAATGATGTCTAATAGCAATATGCGAATTTTGAAGGTCAAAAATGAAATCGTCAATATGTTAGTACACTCGTTTTTTTAAAAACTACCTCGTCTATCCCAATTATTTTTTCCCACAAGAATGTTTCAACTTATACAACAAATTAAGCTAAAGGAATTTGGTCTACCACAATTATAAAATATTATTGTTTAGTTGTAATAAAAACTTTGAACGACACATTTATTTTTTCGAGAAAAATTTTTACAAACAAATCTATCGAGTGTTTTTAACATTTAAATTTTGCAAATCGAAAAAGTTTTTAAACGGCTGTTGTACTTATCGAATGCTCTCTTTATGTTCTTAAATATTATACGTTTTGAACAAGCGTTTTCTATGGGTACATTTATGTATAACTTCGATAAATGCCCGATTCATCTGATAGTTTTAAATTTTATTCAGCTAACAAAGTACCGTATTGTTTTCATATGACGATGGAAGCAATGAACCATACCTAATAGCCAACAGTACGAACGGTACTAAATCACAGTAGCAATTAAATGCATATTTAATAATTTGGTCGGTTTTTCACTGCACATTCATTTTATGAGGAGTTAGTACCCCTATTCCTACTGAGTGAATTTACTGACACATCCTACTGAGATGTGACTTTTATACACAAGTAAAAATTTAAAGAAAATAATGTAATTTTTTTTATTTTGAGAGTATTAACTCATTTATTCAGTTCAAACTCCACTAATATATATTATTAAAGTTATTTGTTTTGGCAGTGTAGGCATATTACAAGTTTTTCTGAATGTTCTTTGCAAATATTGCGATTGCACACACTACAAATCTGAGTTGTCACGCGACTTATATTATTAGGACATTCGTAACATCGACGACGAACGGTTGCTTTTGAACTCGAATCGGTTGATATTGCAGTCTCTGTATTGCCTAAAACCTTATCGATTGTCGCAACTGTGCCCTTTGTCAATTTCGTTCTGCTTTGTCGTTGTATTTGGGGAATAACTAATTCCTGAACTAACTGCTTCAGAAATACTTTCCTGCGTTCTTTGATTTTTCTTATTCCAATCTGAATATAAGTTTAGCTAGATTACCATGGCTGCTACTCCGCAAACATCAACTACATTAAAAAATTGCACCTTTGGCCATCTATTCGATTTACGCTTTACAGAAAATGAATGTGTAAGTTGATCCAGAGTATCAACCCCACCCTTCGTACAATTGTAGTACAATATAATCGATGGCTTATTTTTGTGGTTTTCATCTAATTCGTCATCGTGATTCATATAGATGAAATTAACAAAACTGCCCGGTTTTTTTTCGGGACATAGCTAACCAACGTCATATTTTTACGAAACCCGAACATACTTGTTTCTGTTACTCTCCGTTTATATGGAAGAAACTCTTTTGGAATGCAGGCTTTATTTTTACGAAGCGTTCCAACACACGTTAGTCCCTTCGATAGTAAATCTTGTGTGAGGTCATAACTTGTAAAGAAGTTATCAAACATAATATTTCGATTAGATCTCTCAAATGGTTGGCACAATTGACTGACGATTTTATGGCCCAAATTTTTTCCTCGCTCTGGCCCTTATTGTCCTAAGTAAGGAACCCCATACAGAGGATAACTGGTAGTGCTATCACAGATCCAAAAAATCTTCATCCCATATTTGTCGGGCTTCGACGGGATATACTGACGAAAGGCTACTCGGGCTCTAAATGGTACTAATTGTTTACCAATGGTAAGGTTTTTACCAGGCAAATAATGTTTCAGCAAGTTTTTGTTTATTAGATCCCAAACTCTTCGAAATGGAGCAAATATATCTCGTGCTCGACGCGCAGAGCGTGTCGAATAGTCGTCGAATCGTAAATGGCGCAAAAGTGCAACGAATCTATCCTTAGACATAGTAGCACGGAATATCGGACTACCAAATAACGGATTCCAAAATGCATTATAGTTTATTATCCCTTGTTTGTTTATACCTGCGTTTAGAAGTAGTCCGATGAGAGCTTTGATTTAAATGGAGTCTGTATATTTCCACGTATCATCTAACATTGCACCGTGTAAATTGGTATTTTCCACGATAATGTTTATAACTTCATCAGTGAAAAATCAACTAAATGCATCAACACATGAATCGACGCGTTCACCAGGAGGTAATTTTATTTTATGTGTACCACCTATAATTATGTTATGACTAAGTGTACGTCCGCTCCTGTATGGAGATGACATCCATTCAGTACCATCTCTACCAGTATATGTTTCGGTAGAGACGTTTACCAATGACGACTTGTTCATCCGCTTCGTCTGATTCATTTTCACAAACATCTTCTTCACTATTTGAAGGTTCATTTGGTTCATTGTCACTGTCACAATCATTTATGTTAGATTCGTTGTCACTAGAATCACTGAAGGCTCTGAGCAGTTGTTCGTCTGTCAATTGATTTATTCGTGATGCCATTCTAAATAAGTAGAAATTATTTACTGTAGCTTAGTTTCATTGAACGTATTCAAAAATAGAATGCATGATAAAATATATACGTGAATATATTTACTTACTTGAATCAAACGTTGTGGTAAAAAGGTAATCAACACCAATCAAATTATCACAACACTTAGAAGGAATCAACTAACTTGCTAATTATATTTCTGTAATTTTTAGCTCTTGCTTTATTCATAGATCAAACAAAATGGACTAAATGAGCAAAATGAGCGTGTAGTAGCGTTACGTACGCGTAAAACGATCTTCTTCTAATCGTGATTCGTGACCAACTGAAATTTTTCGTCGTTGTCCTTCTGCGCAACTGCAAAACGAATCCAATATTATTTTATTTTTGTTGATCATTTTGTACCGTTGCGCTACGAATACCATAAAAATAACGATCATTTCGCAAATATACGTAAATGTGTCAAATAAGTGCACAGTGTACAAAAGACACATTTCAGTAGAATATGCTGGAAATTGGTTTCAAGGTCAATATTTCAAGGACGGATATTCTATAAAAAAGGAAAACTAACGATTTTGAATTCATAAATAATGAGTTCGGAAATACATGTGTTTGCAGAAAATGAGAAAAGTATTTTCATAAATTACCGACCATTCAAACTTATAAATGCATGTAAATTATGTAATACGCGTACAATTACATGGTGTGTATAAAAGACACATTTCAGTAGGATATGCTGGAAATTGATTGGAATGCCTATATCTCAAATAGGAAAATTTTGAAAATAACAAGTAAATGATTTTTGAATACAAAATACATTTTTTGAGGAATACAATATAGGTTCAGATTATAATATAAAATATTTTGCGAGTATCGTCGATTTAAACTTGAAATGTGTCTAAAAGTCACTTGTCAGTAAAAATAGGGTAACAAATTTTTTAACAAGCATTTAATAGTGTTGTTCATACATATAGTATAGGCATAAGGCACATGCTGTTTCATATCATATCACAAAAACTAAACTTAATTGGCAGTGTACATTTACTAAAATCAAAGATGCTTCTAACCTTTAGTCTCATTGTAATCCATCAGTAAGCTAGCTACTGTGGGGCTAACTGGCGATTCCATCGGCAAACCAAACACTTCCTTCAATCATCTTTCATCAAAAACTAATTTCAGTATGATCACGGATAAATGTTAACGACTCTTCAAAGAAATGTAATACAAATTGGTTACAATTAAGGTCGTCACAAAAACCGTTTAGGTTAAAACGTCCTAAGTCAAAAAATTATTTGAGAAATTTTTCAAAATATTTAGAAGCCTGGGGTGAAATCACGAAATCCGGACGGTAAATTTAAGCGATAGTATACAATTCTATGAAAAATTTAAAATAAATTCAAAAAATGGCCTAACCAAGTTATTTTGTATGAAACGGCCAATTTCTTAATCAGCTACAGTCGTATATACGATAAAGTCTTTCCCGAAAGGTAAACAAAATGTATTACCTAATTTTACGACTTTTTAAACGTCCCAAGAAATTCTTAATGCTGTTAGATCTACGATCCATTTTTCTTCATTAACATTTTCGTATACCAAAGTGGACAAAGATGTTTCTCCAGCAGTAGTGGTAGGTGGCGTTGGTGAAGAAACCTCTAGACCGATCAGATTGAAAATGTTTCCATTACATTTGTTTCATTGCTTCAAAAATCTAATTTTGGAATTTTGCAAAAAAAAAAAAAAATGTTCTTCTTTTTCCGTCAAATTTGATTATTAATTTTAATTATTGAGGCAGACAATATTTTGAAAGGATTCTGTAATTTCTGAAAGGATGTTCGAAAGGATTAATTCCTCTTCTTAATATCGGAAATTTTGAATCCATATTTGTGGTTAACAAAAATTTTAATAATTTTTAACGTTTTTATTTTAAGCACATTTAGGCCTCACTAAAAACAAGGAGGTCTCACTTAATTAAAGTGCTAAAAAAATCAAATTTTTTGTGAGAGCTCAATGCCCTGACAAAAAGTATATACATTTGAGGCTAAAGGCTAAATTTAATCGCTTTTTATATGAAATTATCAAACATTAATTTGTTTAATATCTAAAATTACTATTTTGTGCAATTCCAAAAATTTTTTAGATTAAAATCTCCTCAAACGCAAACACAAATAAATATGTTTATGGAAATGTAGCGGTCTCTCGTATATTTATGTTGATAAAGGCTACGGTGGCGGTAAAGTTTTTTTTCTTAAACATTTATTGCAATTAAAATCACACTGTAATAAATCAAACTTTTACTCATTTGGCTGGTGTGGATATATTATCGACGCATTGCCTACATCCTTCGACGGCATTTTTTTTAAATTGTCTACACGAGTAGTGTGTCTATGCGGCACAACACTGATGAAAGTCACTAAGCAAAATTTTTCGCCGATAAACTATAGAAGTTCTATACCGATGGAATTATGGAACTTTGCGAAAAATGGAACAAGATGTACTTAAGTTATATTCATTTTAAATAAAAGAAAAAATTAGTCAAAAAATCCCTCAAGACATTTTCCCCAACCTAGTAAAATAACGATGGACATTTTTTATTGTGCAGAATTAGTATACCTTATCAGAAACTGCAGCTGGTGGAAGAATTATTGATTATTACCAATATAAATAACTGTTTATCAAAAACGTATCGTAAATTATTAACTTATATCATAAGTGCATATGGATTGATCCAATTTTAACACCAATTTCGATACATATTCTAAACGTGGCAGGAAAATAAATCAAAAACTTATTTCCAAAGAAATGTTTGGTAAAATTTATTAGCATACATAAGTTAAATTATTGTTTTTAAACTTCAGGGTATTTATTTAGGAGATAAAAACACCAGAAGCAGGGGAGAATCAATTGGAAAATTGTATAGTTTATCAAAAAACAATTCAAAATACAGGAGTAATTATGATTCAATTTGAAAATAAAATTATCAACTCCTGAAGTTGTACCCATACTTGAAGCAGGCTACCCGAAGCGCGACTTTTGGTTATATCGGATAGCCGCCAAATTTATTCTAGAATTTTGATCAATGTTGTTCCCCTTAAACTGATATTAATTTTTAATCTTCCGTCCATTTTTAAAAATCCTAAAATGGATTTTATTTCGAAAAATGGATTTAAACCAAATTGCCGAATTTCAACTTCCGAATTTGATTGTTCGTCCAATAAATTTACAGAATTTCTATAATTTTATAAATTTTTGGATACTTCTAATTTGAATATACTTTCACCAATTTTGTTATTATATAGAATAAAAATCATAATACAAAATTTATAAAATTCAATTGGAAATTTAAACCAAAACTATTTCAATTTTCCATATAAAATATTGTATATACCTAAAACCCCAAAACTCCAAGCGCATCATTGTTAGTAAATTTCACAAATACAAGAAAAACTTTAGACTACGATGTACAATTCATCACTCACTCGACTGTATCGCCTTTTCTTATATACAGAGGAAATATTAATATCTAGAAAAAAGTAACTTCGCCCTTTTTCAATATATTTGTTAACGAATTACTCCTATTCCAGAATGTGTCCCCCTTTTCAAGAATATTTCCGCCTTTTCCAGAATAGTTTTAAAGGATTTATCCATGAATATTCGTTATTTTAAAAGTTATTTTAGCAAAGATACAACTCAGTTTTGTCAGATATTGTGCTTCGATGCCATTTTATCATTATCTGAAAATGATCAGTCTCTAAAAATGCTGTTTAATTTTTTAATTAATCAACAATCATTTAGCTTTCGTACCCTATTAAAGTTTATTTTCAAAACCCTATTAGGGTTCGAAAGCTAAACCTTTAACTAATTATTAAAAAATAAAGAGCCTTTAACTAATTAAAAGTGTTTTAATAATTAATTATTATTGGCTGAAAAAAATAAAAATAAAATAAAATTAAAGTTTTTTATGCTTAAAATTTCTTTGAAACTGTCAAACGGTGGTGATACGTCTCACCTTATTTTTAATAAAAATCAAGTAAATTTTACTGATTTTGAACGTAATGATGATGACTAATTGTAATATATTTAAATTTTTATGGTGGTATTCATAAGGGTACTTTTTATTGATATATATTATATAAGTCAAATTAGATTTTGATAAATTACCTTTATCAAATGGCCAATTTTTTAAGAAAATATAACAACTATTTACGCCAGAAGCAGATATTTACTAACGAAGATAAATGGAACTGTTATTTGTTCATTATTTCCCAAAATATTTATTGGCATAACTAATTTCTTTCTATTTTTGCTTTGTAGAACCACGAGATCCCTCAGTTGGCTTTATACTTCATGGTACATTAGTGCTGTCACTATCTAGTCGTACCAGAAACAACGGAGACCTTCAATTCTGAAATCGCCAAATGCTTTCTCTTACCAAATACTGGCAAGGAATTATTTTCTATAGCTTGCAAAACACGGTTTAATGCTGTATAATTGTAGCAAAAAAAAAAATTATTGGAATCTGAATTAGGCCAAAGGTGTGTTGTGCGTAAATGCTTAGAATGACACAAAATGTTAGAAAATGTTACGCATCAAATGAAAGTGTTTGAGATAGAACATGAAATAAAAAATATTATTCAAGGTACAGCCTGGCTTAAAAAAACTTTTCTTATGTGTAGGTTCTTTTCAATCACTTGACATGAAACATGTCAGTGGTAATTGTAATGCTATGTGTAGAATGTTAGAGTTAGTTTTTATTATTGGACATAATTTGTATAACATAAATGAATCATTACCGCCCACTTGTGAGTACTACTTTATATCATAAAGGTATTAACATTTTATTGAAAAACTGTGGTGTTGTTCCAGGTTCTTCGTAGCTTAAACTCATACTAAAAATGCGTTTTTCGGTTCATTCACCGTGGTACTGAAGAGCTAATATCTTTCAGAAATAGGAAGAATAAAGCAAATTATAACTTTAAATATTTAAATTTTTAATTTATTGGAAGTTAGTATTTCCGAAAAGTGCAAGGACATTTAATCCAGTTTCGAACTGCGAAAAATATGGTAAATCGAAACGATCTAATAAATTTATGAAAAGTCGAACTGATGAGCTTATGGTCTCTTACAATTTTCGAAAATATTAAGTTCAAATAAATTAAAAATTAGTTTTCAAAAATTGATTATAATAATCTCGCTTCAACAAATGTGACAAAAATTAGTAATCCTAACACAATAAATATTCCAACGATTTCTGAAGAAAATACTTTAATCCCCTTGAAGAGTTCATTTATTATATCTTTATACTACGGTAAGCGTGGAGATATTTCTTCGGTATTATTTGAGCCATTCCAAAACTGTTTCAATATGTTATTTGTGAGTTTGTATTTTTTAATGTAAAGAGTTCATTAATATTTCGTAACATGGATTATCGTATTTCGTAGGTCGACTACAACCGACTTACTTCGGTTGACAAGTAAAACGTTAAAAACCATCGAATCAAAATCCCAAATGGATGTCATATGCACAGATTTTTTGAAAGCTTTTGATACCATATAACATCATTTAATTTCTCACAAATTCGGTAATTTTATGTCTAATCTTAATGACCTCTACCTGGTATAATAATTTTTTTTATAATAATAATGAAAAATCAGTGTGAGCTGCTTTATAAAAATAACAACGAACTTTTCTGTCGAAATGTACCACTTATAAAGTGGGCTCTGACATTTGGAGCAGTTTCTAATAGTTGTGGTTTTAGTTTATAGCAGCTGTATTATTGCAATAAATTCCAGTTTTTGTTTGGTAATGTAAATATTTTTAAATTTTGAATTTGAAAAATATTTGAAATTTAGTTTAAAGAAACATTTGGAACATTGAATTTTAGAAATTTGGTTATTTAAATGTCAAAATATTTAAATATGTTACCGAACGATTTGTTGAGATTAGAATAAGATTTTCTATACGTTTGTTTAAATTTTCATATTTATATATAATATTTGTAGGTCCTCGAATTTTAAATAAAGTAATACTAGTTATTAAAAATCCAGGGTGCAAGGTCAACTGATCAAAATGAGAACATCTCTATATTGCCTTTTACGAAGCAATACGTCTTACTATTTTCAATCTATCAATCGATTTGTTATTTTTTAAATAAAGAGAAAAAAAATTGGGGGATTAAAACTTCTAAGCCCTTCCTCATGCCCCTCTGAGAGTAGGCATTCAGAAGTGGAATTTCTAAAACCACCGATTGAGCTGACATCAAAAATAAATAACAAGTGTATCATTTTTTTTAACGATGACGGTAATGGCGATAGTGATGGGAATGTTGATCATGATGATGAGGAGGAGGAGGATGATGATGGCGATGGTGATTGTGATTGTAATTTTGTTGGTATAATGGTATGATGGTATAAAGGTAGGATGGTATGATGATATGAAGGTATCATGGTACCATGATACAGTGGTGGGTGGTATGATAGGATGATGGTGTGATTGTAGGGTGGTTTGATAGTTCAATGATATGATGATGTAAAGATATAGTGGTGAGATAGTTTGATGATGGTGATGGTTTTGGTGGTTTGATTGTATAAAGGTATAATGCTACGATGGTATGATGATATTAAGGTACGATGGTAATATGATACAATTTTGCATGGAATAATGGCAAGCTGGTGGGATGTTAATATGGTATGGCGCGTGATGATATGGTGGTGTAATGGTACGATGGTATGACGTTAAGGCGGTATGCTGGTTTCATGGTATGATGGCGCGACTATATTATGATGGTATGGTAGTATGATGGTGTTGTGATATAATGGTATGCTGTATTATGGTATTGTAATATGTTGTTATAATTATATGATTATTATTGATATCGGTATTATTCATAAAATCCTCCTTTGGAGGCATGTCAAACAAATTTCAATGACAACCCGCGAATTCATCTGTAAATCTACGTCTCTCTCATCTAAGGAGTTTTTACGCCAACTTCTTCGATTATGTAAAGCAAGAATGTAAACATTATGAAGAACTTGAGGGAAACATTTTTATTAACACAAAACTCTAGCCATATTCTAGCCAACAAATTAGCAGAACTCGTTCTTCCTCATTGGGTCTTCTAGGTACGAGACTACGTAATAGAGATCGCACCTTCATTCCGAGAGCAGGAACTTCCAAAATTTTGTGTGTTTTCTCCTGGAGCAAAATCAAAAAATGTAGTTTACGAGCAAGCTTTTTGGAAAGCCCAACAAATAATTTTTTCTCGATTTTATTCAATTCACTTGAGAAATTGTATTCAAATTCGCATTGAAGTATTTCTGTTGATATTTAAAATAAAAGCACCGGTTGAAGTACACCAATTGAATTTTTACCCTGCTTATAATCTGCTGAATTTAAACATCTTGCAACTTATAGGAAACAGTTCTTCTTATAGGTACCAGATTAGTTGTGCCTTTAAAATCACCACAAATTTTAAGCACTCAATTTTGCTTTGTCGCTATTATTGGCGTACATCTTTCAATTCCGACTTTTATGGCAATGTATTTGTGAAAAATTAATGGTTCGAGACTTGAAATATTTTGTTTGGACTTTTGTTCTTAAACCGAAATATATCAAACATATAAGCATATTACAATTCCGAAAATTAATCGAAATTACTTTTAACTGTTAATTCGAATCTTTGAATTTTTTTCATTTTTAAAGTTTACACCAATGCAATACATGTCTACACCATTCATCCAACCAGATTTAAACTTTGCGTAGTGGTTTCATAAGAAAATTAATAGGTTTTTGTAGTATTTTCAAAGAAGTCCATCCCATTTGTCTAAGTGCGTTTAACAATTTTTTTTTTAAATTTTGATTTAAAAATAAACTTACAGGACTGAGTTAAAATAAATGGTTAAATGAAATTAATCGTATACTTATATCCAAGGGGAGGGGGGGATCTCTTTAATTTGGGAAAGTTAAAATATGTTTTACCACCTTTTGAGGAGTACACTGAAAAAACGATTGAAGTTAATTTTAAAAAAATTAGATTTTGGTGCCATCTTTGCTAAAATAAAAATATTTTGTTTACCTTGGGCAACGCCGCCTACTTCAGCTATTAGTTTATAATCATTAAAAGTGCATATTTACGAGCCTAACAAATTGATTTTTTCCTTTAATACGACCGCCAACAAAATGGTAATGTTTATCATAAATTCATAGACGTGGGTGTAGCACAACAATTCAATATTTATCCCAAGAGGGAAATATTTTGGAAAAGGGGTCATACTTTCGATGCACGCACGTTGCATATTACCAAAGCAACCTTGATTATACAAAGCCATAGTCTAAAAAAGGAAGCTTTTATAAGGGAATTAGAAAGGAGGAAAAAACCAAACTTTTCATGGTAAAACACACAAATCATATGGGAAATCACTTTTTCCCCTAAGACAAATTTTTAAATGAAAACGTTACAAATTTTTAATTATGATTTTTGAAATAATTTCATAAATGATGAAATTTCAACATATATAAATGTTGTTTAAGTAAATCCTTTTTATTTTCTTGTAATTGTTAAAGAAAAATATAAAAAAAACAACAGCATTCTGGTCAAATTGAAATATAAGCTTACTCCAATTCGATTGGTCATTAAGTCAATAAATATTACATAAATGGCAGTGATAGCCGTAAAAATTTGATAAAAACATACCAAAAATTACCACGTGAGGAAATTTCAAGTAAAAAAATGGAGGTGTGGCCAACTCACGACTTTCTTTTACGAACAGAGAATTTTGATTGTATTTTTTTTATAACTTTTTTTTTTTTTAATTTTTAAATTTTTAAATTTTTTTTTTTAAATTTTTTATTTTTTTTTTATTTGGTTTTAATTTTTGGAAACATTTTGTATGAAGTGGTTTTTTGTAAACCTTATACTTTTTAAGATATTTGCAAAATAAATTTTCTGCACCAAGGGAGTGGCCACTTCCGGTTAGCCGATTTGGAGTAAAATTCACTGGGACCTCCTAATTTATCAAAAAAGCTTAAATCTGAAGTTTCAGTTCGATTGGTTAAACCATCTGGACTGTAGAGAGGACACAGACCGACTGACAGACTGACGGACTGACAGACTGACAGACTGACAGACTGACAGACTGACAGACTGACAGACTGACAGACTGACAGACTGACAGACTGACAGACTGACAGACTGACAGACTGACAGACTGACAGACTGACAGACTGACAGACTGACAGACTGACAGACTGACAGACTGACAGGCTGACAGACTGACAGACTGACAGACTGACAGACTGACAGACTGACAGACTGACAGACTAACAGACTGACAGACTGACAGACTGACAGATTGACAGATTGACAGATTGACAGACTGACAGACTGACAGACTGACAGACTGACAGACTGACAGACTGATAGACTGACAGACTGACAGACTGACAGACTGACAGACTGACAGACTGACAGACTGACAGACTGACAGACTGACAGACTGACAGACTGACAGACTGACAGACTGACAGACTGACAGACTGACAGACTGACAGACTGACAGACTGACAGACTGACAGACTGACAGACTGACAGACTGACAGACTGACAGACTGACAGACAGACACCATTTCGAAACCCACTTTTTCGGACTCAGGGGACATCAAAACAAATAAATTTTTAAAAATCTCAAAGTCCAAAATTTTCATGATTACTATACTTTATTTTACTAGAGTAAAAGAAATAAAAATTGTAGGAAAAGCAAAACAAATTCATAAAATATTAAGAACGTGTGATAATTTTGTGATTAAATAATTTTTTCTCGTATTTTTCTGTAAACATTTCAGACATCTTACGTACACTAGTAAAACTAAAGATAAATTTAGCAAGTAATATTTTAATTCATCAGAGTCAACTTTGATTTATTTTTCAAAATGGAAATTCGAAAAATATATTTTAGAAATAATTTAATTTTAATATTCCTGCAATTAATATTTACTTAATATCAATATAGCCTTCGTGTATATTGTTGCTAAATGTATGTAGAAAACTTTTATATAAACTTTTTATAATATTTTTGCTTTTTTTATTGAAAAACTTGAAGATAAAAAATCCCATTTTTACTATGGATTCCTATGGAAATCAGTGAAAAGTTATACCACTAAAAAAGCTTCTAAGAAATACGTCATTATGATTATGGCTCTGTACTCTAGAAGGCTCTGACTATACTCGTGCATAGTGACGTAAAATAAAAAAAAATGATGAAATGATAAATTCTGAAAGGGACGGGGCGGGGGCGGGGGGGGAGGGGTAGTTGTGAATTTTATATTTCACTTCTATTCGAATATTATGAAAAAAGGGGGCACGCTCTTTAAAAATATTTTGGAAAAGGAGGATTTACTGCTCTTTCTAGCAATATATTCTGGAAAACGGCCGGGACATATTCTGGAAAAAACGGAGGAAAATTGTATAAAAATATTTGGAAAAATGAGAAATTTACAGCTATTTTATGGTTATTTAATTTTTCGAGAAAAGACATAGCCAAGTTACCTTACGATTTTCTTCATATATTCTAGAACTTTAATTAAAAATAATTTTACTAACTGTCAAATTTCATCGTTATCGGTTACCAAAAAGCCAAGATAACCATGACCATCATCGTTATTACGATAAACAATACCAACATCATCACCATCTCCATGATAATCACTACCACAACAACCATTATCATCTAAATCCCCATCTTTATCACCATGACCACGGCCATTTTCAATAGAGCCACCATGACCATTATAATTACCATCATAATTAAGAAAATCATCATGTTCTCAATCCCGATCTTCATTTATATGATCATGACCAATCACAATTACAACCATTTCCCGATTTACACAGTACTTTTTTTACATGATTTCGCTTTTACACGGTTTGAAAAAAGAAAAAAAATTATTAAAACATTTTTAAACATTGAAAATAATTTTTTTAAAGTTTTTATTTGATATTGCTAATTTATTATTTATATTTTACGTTCAAATAAATAAATTATTAAAAAACAACCGTAAGCTAAGAATTTTATTTAATTTTGCTATTTACAAGATTTTCCATACAAAACCCGATTTTCCATTTACACAGTTTTCTGCGGAACCAATCTACCGTGTAAAGGGGCGGATGGGTGTATTTCATCTTAATTGGTCAGATTCAAGAACTCCACCTTAAACTTATTTGAAAATCCAACTTCCATCACACATGACAAATATCATCATTACCGGTTAACAAAAATAACCAAGCTCATCAACACGGATATCATCATCATTATCATCACCATTACAAACATCATCACCATTGCGATGAAAATCACTATAACCATCACCATCACCGTCCACAATTTTCCAATTTATTTTCAATTATTTTCACGTAATTGGCAATATTTATCACCATCATTTCCACCTTCATTTTAAAATATTTGACATTCTCATTACAGTCGTCCAATCAAATTCCATCACTATCGATCAACAAATAGCCAAGATTACCATTTTCAACACTTTCACCATGAAAACATGATCACCGTCGTCATGATAATCACCATAACCATCATCTCTTCATGACAATCATCATCACCATGACCATCCACTTCATCATGACCATCACTATGATCATCACCATACCAACCACCATCATCATTGGCCATATTCCGTTAATTCATTTAAAAATCGTTTTAGAATCCATCATCATTATCTGTTAAGAAGTAGCCTAGTTCCTTATACGATTTAAATTTTATTTATGTGTACAATACATAGATTTATTTCATTTTGAAGTTTAAATAATAACCACTTTAAACAAAATTGAGCAATTTTTTAGTTATTAAAATTTATGCTATAGACACAAAAAATAGCGCCGCTGCCGCTTTTTTTAACTGAGATAAAGTGAGTTAGTAATACTGCATTGTAGCTTATTTAACGTTTACCCAACTGCGGAATATCACTAAAATGTATGATGCCCAATAATAAATTATTTCTACGTTGTAGAATATGATAGTGAAATATCGGCCATAGGATGAAGTATAACGATGAACACATAAAACAGACGTTTCAGCTTTTTACTCTGTATTTAATGCCCAAGCCAAGTTATTTTCCGTAATAGTTTTAACGATTGAATATAACAACTATACATGAAAAAACGCATCGGCTGCGCATCGATTGATAAAAGTATGATATAAATAGTAATGGTTATGCTTTGTACAGATATTTCAGAACAATTTAACGAAAAACTACTTTTTTTGATAAATTTATTAAGTATTTAAATAGTATAATTATCGTATATTATATATTAAGTACTTTGTCCAGCTTGAAAGTTGGTGGTCTCGATAACCTTCGGCCAGGAAGCGCTCTTGACACTTCTATTTGAGCTTTATTTTGCTTTCTTTAGTAAATTAATGTAATCTTTCCATATGGTGAGACTGTCTTATAGTTGAACAAAACTGTCTGCTTAATTAAAATCTGTAACAGTTTTATTTTTAAACAACAATTATTTAGTTAAGAATTTTTCGTAGCTCAGCTTCAAATAGTTAAAATTTTATTTATCGACTTTGAACCTATAAATTATTGTCAACAACAAAAATGCTACTATAAAATAAATGCTGTTATCGCTGCTTCATATATAACCTCTATAAGATAAAATTATCAAAAATTTTTTGTTAAAACTTCCTTTAGTTTCCTAAAAATACACTTTACGCCACATTATACAATTTGAGTTACCCATATAATTTAATATACCAGCCAACAAAAAAAAAAAAAAAAAAATTACCAAAACATATTCATGATATACCAAAACCATAAATTTTCTCATGGGTATGATTTTCTTATTTTCATATGTCCAATTTGATTTTGTTTATTTTACATATATACATACTATGTATATAAATATGTACGTATCCCTTTATCAGTAAAATATTATTATTTTTTTTCCCATTTTGAAAGACAACAATGTTTGTATTTACGTTTCTTATTTCGTTTTACTTTATGTAAACATAATTTTCTGTTTTAAATAAATTAGAAAATATGTAACAACAACAATAACCAATATTGGGAAAAATATCTTATTAGGAAAAGGATTTTATTTTATTCAATCATAAAATGATATGCCCGAAATATTTTGAGATAACGATGGAATTTTTGAAAAAAACATTTGTTTGTATACTACAACACTTGATCGATTGAAATCCTCCAAATAGTATTGTGACCATTTTACTTTGTTCCGGGAATCTTTATTGTTCATCTTATTTGTTGTTGTTGTTTTTAAGCTAATCCAATCAATCATTTATGTTTATTTTGTAAGTATATGAAGCATCGAGACCAGAAACAAAGACGAAAAAACGGCGGGAAAATATTTTCCATAATTTTTCGGTATTTTGTTAAATTTTATGCGAGGGTTTCATCGAGGTTATTTTCATTTCGCGTGTATACCATTTTAGTGTATATTTTTTATGCAATCTAATTTGAATATATGTACACTGTATATGTTGCTAAAGTTTTATTGTATTTATATTTTTGGATGGACAAAATTGCATTACAAATTTATATGTTTTCTCCAAATTTTTATTTTTTTTAGTAAATTAGATTTTTTGTTTGTTGTTTATTGTTGCATAAAACGAGCATATATCTACATAATGTTTTATTCAAATGGCTGGAACAATTTTTTATTTTAGTTTAGAGTGGTTTATAGGTTTTTGTTTCTATTTTTTACGATTATACAATGAAAACGGTGGATGCAAAATAATAATGATATGTTTTAAATTCGGGGATGTGAATATTGCTTCCAATTGCGGTTGGTCCGTTTTCTTACAATTTGCCACAATTGTCTGCCTGTAAAAGTTTAGGGAGGGGTTGATTAAATTAGATATGAGATATGGATACAGACAAAATTATAAATGTTTAAGTATCTTAAATAAAATTATGGATCTCGCTAATAAAGGAAGATGAGGTAATCTAATTCAAATTGACAACTACTGTTTAGTCTAGTAAAACCTTGAAATCCACTTGGACCACTTCGAATGTGGTTGTTCCAAGGCCAGTTAGTAAACATAAACACATTTTCGGTAATTTATATTTTAGTCAAATTTGATTTATTATTTAGATCGTGAAATGTTTGACGTTTGAAAGATACATGTATTTCTTTAAGAAAAAACTATGAAAAACAGCAGACAACCAAAAAATAACAAATCGTTCTCTATACTGAGGTGTGATCATTAATTCAATAAATCAATTACTTCTCAGAGTATGCTGAACTGTTCGGTCCGGATCAGCACAACTTTCGCGATTTCGTCCAATTAATATTTTGTTCTTTCTGGAAAACTTGTTGAAACCGAACAATCAACCGGTAATATTAATAATAAAAATACCTTGTGTTGCCTACCCTATTAAGGTTAGCCGAAAGTAAAACTCGATAAGACACAACTCTGTTAAAGTCAGCCGAAAGTAAAAAAAATCGATAATGCAGATTTAGTTAGCCCAGCCGTACATAAAAAATGTAGTCGTTAACAGTCGATAGGCTTTAGCCCAAAGTTACCAAGGATGCATACATAGATAGCATTGCAGACTGTTGCCAATAGTCATACATGGTTTGAAAATGAAAATAACAATTTAAAATATTAAGACAACGAGTAGCTCAGGTTCAAAACGTTTTTGATTTGTTACCTGAAAATAATGGCTAAACAAATTGAAATGTTCATTAAAACAACAATTATAAGTGCATTCATGATGTAAGGAGACCGAGCAATCACATAGCAAGACTTTTATTAATTCCTTTTATTATTTGTATTACAATTATTTTTTTATTCGTTGTTAAATTTAAAAAATTAATTTGTTTTTTTTATTTACATATAATAATACCTTTACTAGTTAAAATACAATTTGCTCCTGCATTTTATTTTAATTGAAATTTTTATGCTCTCGTATTTTATTGCACTTATAAGTATATAATATACATAATATTTACGCAGGGGTGTGGAATTATTTTTTATTAATTTACGTTGTATTTCGAATTTAATGAAGTAGAGATATTAGATAAAAATCCGTGAATAATTTCGAAATACATAAAAGAAGTAGCCGAAATATAAGTGCTGTTGAAGCAGAAAATTGCAGATGGTAATGCACTACAATAATTTTGATCGCCATCTAGAGAATTTCGCAAATATTCGGTTAACCTTCTGTGTGAGCGTTCTAATGCCCCAATTGTTCGTGTATGATAGGGTGTTGACTGAAGTTTTTTGTTTTTAATAATAGCTATGCATATACATATTGAAAGAGTTGGAAAATAAAACTTAATCCTTGATTAGTCACAAGAAAAATGGGTGCTCCGAATCGACAAATTAGATGTTCTACAAATGCGCTAGCTATTGTTATTGCATCCTGAATTTGTAGTGCAATAGCCAGTGAGTATTTGGATCAATCGTCCTGTAAGGTTAAAATAAATTTGTTACTTTGCGTTGTTATAGGAAGTGGGACCTAAAATATTCATAAATATTTTTTCGAGAGGTTTACTGGATGTTGTGGTAATGGTCGTTGGAAATTTTGTTGTTTAAGTAATTTTTTTGTTGACATATTGACTTTATTATATAAAATTACGAATTTAAAAGAAAGTCCTGTTGATGTCTGGCTTTTTCTTTTTTATCCTGAACTTCAATAATATCGCCTATTGTTTGGTTATTAATAATGATGAATTGTGAATTAGCTCATTGAACCTTTCTTCCTGGACTTTGTAAGGCTGATTGTGTGATCTGGTTATGACTGGTAATATTGCAATTCATTTAGCAGTAAAGTGAACAGGTTCAGTAAGGCCATAGTTATTAAAGCTCGACTTATAATTGTAATCGAATTTATCAAGTTGATTTTACCATCTGATGAGCTTTGATGCCGAATTTTTAATATCTTGAAGCCAAACTAATGGGCGGTGGTCAGTTAATATGGAAAATTATCTGCCGTAAAGATATGGGCGGAAATGTTTGAATGCCCATACAATGACCAGGGTCTCTCTCTTGATTGTTATGTATAATTTTATTTGGTAGGACTCCGATTTCTGGTCGCGAAGGCAATTGGCAAGTGATCATTATTGTGCTTTTGTGAAAGAACTTCACCAACACTAGGTAACATTACTCGCATCAGTGGTAACATAGAAATGCTCTGCATAGTCCAGAAAAGCTTTATCACAAAATGGGCCCCATTAAAATATTGAGATTTTCTTAAGTAACTTAGTTAACGGATCAACAATTTGTGAAAATTTATCATTAAACTTTCGGTAATAATCCGCGAGTCCAAGAAAAGATTCAATGCCCTTTTGATATTTTGGGAAGTCGTAACTAGATTTTAGTTAACTTGGACCGGGTTTTATTCCATCGTTAGTAATTAAATATGCTAAGTAGAGTATTTCTTTATGTAAAAATGTACATTGGATTAAATATTAAATTATATTTTCTAAACCGTTTAAATATGTATTTCAATTATTTGTTATGGTCTATTAGGCTTGTACCATACACAACCATATCGTCGAGATAAACTAATTAATGTCTAGCTTTGAACCTCGTTGGCATATTATTCATCATACGATGAAACTTTGATGGCACATTTTTCAGGCCAAAAGGCATTCATGGAAACTAATAATGACCGAAATTGGTGCTAAATGCATGTTTAGCACGATCTTCCTGCTCCAATTTTACTTGAAAAGTAAATTGAACTTCCAGGTTATTCCAAAATTTTTCGATATGTTATATGATTTACGACATGATTTTAACTGATGATTTATAAATACGATATGAATCATATCGTATGATTTTAACTGATGATGTATTAGCCTCTTTATATGGAAAAATCATTGAATTCTCGACATAATTGAATTATAAAACCTTTTTCTTCTGAGTTTAAGTCATCTGTACTTATTAAAAATGCTAATATTTGTAGTCTAGTAAGAATATTATTTTCCCAACTTTCAATATAAAATATATTCAAATCTTTAATGAATTCTGGGTTAAACGACGTAACATTTCGTTTAGTTTCATTCAGGTTGGTATTTAATACTGATAAGGTTAAATCAATTAGATACTGTAATTAATAAACTATATACAAATACCACAGGGTGAGATTTACAGATAAAGTCATTACCGGGAAAATCTCGATACATATTCATACATCTAATTTACATTTTAACTTTAAAATCCGATCTTTTAAGACCGATACATTGAACAGCAACCATTACCACATGACCATTCATTTCGACTCGAAGAAGTTACAGTACTTTCCATATTAAACATCTCTGCGGTATTGTTGAAATTCCTTAAGAATATAAATTATTCCGGTTAGATATTATCCACAAAGTTCAACATTTATTTTCTAAAGATTTGTGGCCTTATATGAACAATATAATACAATACAATACAATATTACAATATTAAATTCTGAACGTTGAATCTATGAGTTTCTTCCCTATAATGCTTGGTGTTCTTCATACCTAACTATAAAAGCGCGATATGTCTGAGCAATGTAAATAGCTTGGCAATCATATTAAGTTAATTTATACACGCCTGAACGCGTCATCGGATCGATGTTTGTTTTAGTGTTGCCAAGGGTATCTCTAAATTTGAAGAATGTATAAAGGATTGGTCGGTACTTCGATTCATCCAAGTTCCTTACCAGTTTATTACTACAAAACCGTTAATTTGTGGATATACTTATAACCTAATGCAATATTCCTAATTTTCTTTCTTAAGAGTGGGCGTCTATCAAAGTTCTATAATCTTCTTTATTTATTTGCACTAAATAGAGAAACTTACAAAATGTTGGTTTCCGATAAACGCTGAAATTATTGTTGTACTTGTTTGAAAAGTTTAAAGTTTTATTAATTTCAATTTCTAATGTTAATTTAATATTGTTCTCGAGTGAAGCAATTTATTTTAAAAACACAAATAACTGGTGATCTGTACCCGACCATAGACAAATTATATCGTCCGCATAACGATACCAATAAACAACGTTTGTACATTTATTACGATTTTTCCCTCAAAATTATTTATAAATTTCCTGACTTGTTATTTGTAGTCAATTTCGGGTACAGAATAATCGTCATGTTCCCTTTGTCAGCTTTAGTGGCGACAAGTTGATTTTCGTTGATTATACAATTCAGCTGTTTTCAACTGTTACCAACCACCAAATCTATAGATAAGTTCCATGATTGATTTCAGGTTGTGGACAATATTTCAAACTTTGGTTTCATATTGTTGTTTGTTTGTTTGTGAAAGTTGTATTTGCTAAATTTATGTTTGTGTCGTACGAAAAATATATCAGAAGCATCGTTGTAGACAAAGAAGCATTGTTGATTCCAACAATACAAACAAATAAAATGCAAACAATGCAACTCATAATTAATATAAATTATTTTTGTAACCGATGTGCCATCCCCGTTACATTTTTACTTCCTCCTCCCAGCACAACCCCCGCCCTAGATTAAAAGTTATTAAAACGTCACAAAAAGTATATAGAAGCATACTAAAGATAATATAAGTATTTAACGATATGGAATCGAAACGAAAATATCGATAGATTATGGAGTAGAGGTTGGTAAGGCTAATTTAGAATAACAAATTGGTAAATCAGAATTTTGAAAAGTTCTATATAATTTGAAGGATGTTGATAATTTTCAATTTTTACATATATCTCAAGCACAGATTAGATTATAAAATTTGATTTTAGAGGATATGTAACCAAATTCCGGTTTTCAAAATCCCCATTTGTCAAAATCCTGTTTTTTTGTCAATCCTGACTTTCAGAATCCCGGTTTTTAAAATCCCGGTTCTGCAAAAATAAAAATCCAAGTTTTGTAAAAATAAAAGTCCCGGTTTTTGGAAAATCCCGATTTATATTTTTATTTTACGGGTGTACTATGAAATACCGTTTCAAAATTCAAATTTTCCTTCACCAGAATTTTTAAACAAATATATCTTTCAAAACCAGGATTTTGAAAAACGGTTTTAGAATGTAGGAACAAAAATTTGATGAATATATAAGTCAAGTCGTTGAGGTCGATATCTGACGTAAATTCTCCAAAATTTAGAAGCTGAATTTAAATTAAAAGTTAACAGCATACATAAATAATTGAATATTGAAAATGGAGGTTGGCTTACAATAATTCAATTTGAAATTTCAAGTTGTAACTTGACAATTTTTTTTTATTTGTGTTTTCTTTTCTAGTTATAAAAAAAATTGTTCAGTGTTAAAAGAGATATCGTTACAAAAGTATCTAGTACAAAAGAAGTTGGTATTTAAATTTAAAAAAAAAATATAAAAATTTCATATTGACATCTATTATCTAAAATGTGTTAAAATTATCGAAACCCATACTATGAAAACGGGCGTACAATTTTACATATCGTGCACAAATTCCAAGAAACTGTGTCGGTAGCAGATGTGAAATCATCAGTGCGTGTTCGTACAGGCAAGCCGTTCAGCCGAAAACCTGGTTGCCTTGCGTGAAAGGTGGCCGAGAGTTTGAACCATTCATATTGGAGGATGCATGCTTATAAAATTCAGCTAACGCAGGAATTGAAGCCTCCAAGTTCACCGATTGGGCCAACGCAACTAGACAGCGATTTTGCAAAGAAAGCGATATTGAGGCGGATTTTCATCTCAGCAGATACGATAATAAGCAAAACTGTCAAGACAGATTGTTGAGAAACCGATACATCCTAAAAGAGTCATGTTTGGTGTGGTTTTTTGGCTGCCGAAATGGTTGGACTGGTCTTTTTTTACATTGGTGTTCCTGTGTACGCTAACGTACCATACATTTTATGGCATAGGGTCTATACCAATAATGCATGCAGTAACAATTCAAGAGCTAAAGGATGAGATAATAAGGCATATTGGTGGAATAGTGGAGCAATTATGCCAGGATGATATCCCCCTACATTTTGACAAACGCATTAAATTGTACCGCCGTACACTGAAAAAATGTGTATTGAACATATACACAAATAAAATATAGAAAACTAAGGTTTAGCAGGTTTTTCCTAAATTTAAAGATATTTTCCCGAACTACAAGAAATAATTTCTAAACATGTTGGCGAAACCTTCATAGCGTAAGTAAGTTGCCATTTTATATTGGAAAAGCTATATAAATTTTTAGTTTGTATAAGCAATTAATTTTTCAGATTTAATCTCTGTCTATTATTGGTTGTCACCACACACAATATATATAGTCGGTTCAGAATGTTTTGTAAACACAACTTAACCGATAGAAACCGTACCTATACTTATCGTTGTGGAAACAATTTTGTAGTGTCGTGATAAAAACATATTTAACAATTCCTGAAATCATTTTGAATAGTTTTTCTTGGTGATTTTCTAGTAATAAGTCCAAGTCTGCTTGAGAAGTAACTTTTGTGTTTCTATTATTCATCATTTTAAAGATCTAGTAAAAAAATTATCTGGTTTCAAAGGCCTCGTAAGCGCCGTTTTATTTGATATTTGCTTTACATAATGAAATATTTTGTTGAATAATATTTAAGTTACAGATGTAATACAGCTAAACCTATTCAAGATATGTTTATAGTATTAATAAAATAAATCAATGAAGCGCCATATTTCTAAAAGGTGTATTATAAATGTATTTCGTCATTGCGTCTTGTGCAATATGTATGAACGGATCATGTTTCGCATTTTATGGGAATTTCAAGAATATGTATTAGAGTTTAGCTTGCCTTTTCCTATATTAAGTTCACACAAAACCAACAAAAATGTCTATTAGGCGTTGTAATTAATATGACAATTTAATAAAACTTCTGAACCTTATATAAATTAAGTAAATTTTCAGAATTTTGAATAATTTTTTAAGTGTAAGCTATGCGTTAAAAATTAATTGATTTTAGAAATTGTTGTAAAATATATAATATAATTTACTTTATAAAAATGTAATCCCTGAAAGTAATTGATGAGTAACCATCGTAGGGTTTGTTTTAATAAATAAAATTATTAAGTTTATGTTTATGGAATAAACGAATAGAGATTCCACAGAGAAATTCATTTGTTAAAAGACCATCAACTTACAGGATTTTAGTATGAATAAATTTATTTCATTTAATTTAATTTTTTATGGAACCTATTTGGTATCATGTAAAGGAATATTTTTAGTTTATATATTAACGGAATAATAAATGTATGCCTATCTGTATAGCTAAATAGGTTAGTATATTTACTGAAATATAGGTTAAGCCCTAAATCATATGGTAAACTTCCTATACAAGTAAGTTAATCGTTAATAGTTACATATTATCATTTGTTGGGCTTGGTTCCAACAATACCTGAAACATACGGTTCTAATATGTTTTTCCCCCAAACTGGTTTGTTTTGCGGTCTACAATATATAAACCAAGAAATTACACAAATCAGTTTATCATTCACAAATATTACTGCATTTTATTCCTAAATATTTTGTACCCGGATCAAATCAGTATAGGGTTGCTGCCATAGTAATGGGATTTTTTTTTAATGATTCTTGTAGCTATATTTATCAATTGTTTGAGATAATTCTATAAACATTGGGATTTCATTTAAATTCTTGATAATTAAGCCAATACCCTACATTACTTAAAATAGTTTAATTTCCTATACAACCAGGAGTTTAATTGTTGTCCCAAAAACGCCTTTAACTAGGGTTAGAAAATCCGTCAAATATAAGGGAATTTGACCCATGTTTTTTTCAGTGTAATTGTTATCGATCAATAAGCACGATTCAATAAAGGAATCGAAATCATTCCAACGCAATAATTTACTATTCCTACTATGGTGAAACTCTTATTTTCCCGCCCTTTATCTACGAGGAGGTAAATTTATAAATTTGACTTGAAAATTATACCGGTAACCTATTTTGTCCTAAAATGATCTAAGGAATAATTGTTGGAATTTACTAGGTTGAATTAACCGCACAAAAATATTTCTTGGAAATGTTTTATGTTAATTATTGGAAAAGAAGTTCAACGTAATTTTTTTTTTTGTTAATATGACCCTAAAGCAATGTTTCACAGCAATGTTGACCCAAAAGTTAACACAAACCTCTTGTTACTAAAACCTATCTGTAGTCAAAATTTTGACTGAAGCTTTGCAAAATAAAAATGTATGACTGAAGGACGGAAGGATAGAAGGACGAAAGAACGGACACAACATTATTTTAATCGATGCTTTGGTGTCCTGCGGTAACCTATAATTCACCGAGAAATATGGAAATGTGTAATAATTCTCACCCATTATAACGAGGCTAGTGTAGAAAAAGTATAAAAATTGACTTTGTGGCCTTAATAATTAATTAAGAGTGCAAAAATATTTTAACCATCTTTCCCTAACGAACTCACACAATTTTGTCCTGATTCATTTTTTGAAATGTTGCTTTATTTTTGTGAAAATGTTGTAACCTTTAATGTTTGGTACGATAGGTCATTGCGTAGTTCAGATGAACAGGGCCTTATTCAACCTCAAAAGAATTATAGCCTTATTCAACCTCAAAAGAATATTTTGGCAAAAAATTAAATTTTTAGTTTTCCATCTCACCTCACTACGACTACGATTCTTGTAGTAATTAGACACAAATTTTATTCGGAATGTGGTCAACAGCGTTACGAAGGAAAATAACCAAAAGAGACATTTTTTTACCAACGGTGCATCGCCAACGCAAAAAAAAGAAAAATTGAACAGCTCATGAACAAGACAACTGGTAGAAAATCAACATCTGCAGAAAGTAATTAATATTGGTCTATTGAAATTAATCAAATCAAAGGGAAAAAAATAAATTTACAAAATAGCATATTCAATTTATCATAATTTATCAAACTAAAACTGTAAACAAAGATTCAATGTCAATAACTTTAAACAACCAATTCTTCATTTCAACTTCCTATCCTGAGAATGGGATATTCACAATTATTCAAAGTCCTTAAATTATGTATCGTAATTTTTACTGTAATATTTCCACTACGAAGAAAGACTATTTTTAAATACCTTAAAAAAATATAAATATCTTAACGGCAAAATCTTTAGTGATTTAAATAATGGCAAAGCAGATGTTAAAGCAGATGTTATACAATAACAGCTCATGATGAACCGTGTCGAAAGCTTTTGTCAAATCAATGAAGTTAGCCGCCGCACTAACATTATATCATCTATGCCCGGTTTCACATAAAAATATTTAATCCCTAATCAAATAATATTTTCTCCCTTTCTTCTTTTATAAAATTACGTTTTGTTTCATAATACAAATTCTATGATTGATAATATTTTTTTTTAGATAGAAGTATTAAGCATTCAGCTAAATATTAAGCTCGACGAAATTGGGTAGTTAAATATTTAGCTCTCCAGTTAAAATGTTGATGTAAAAAAAGAAATAAAATTAGCAAGCGTTGAATTTGTATTATGAAATAAATCGCAATTTAATAAAAGAAGAAAGGGAGGAAACATTATTTAACTAGAGATTACTTCTTTTTTTGTGAAATCGGGCATTAGTGAATCAATTGTATAGTATTCAGAAAATCATTTAAGGCAGTTTCTGAGCTACGTCCTTCTCTAAATCCATATTGTTTACTTAAGAAAAACGATCATTCGCTTAGAAAAAGTAGCAGACTTGTTTCAATACATTTTTCAAATATTTTTGAAAAAACTGACAGTAATGATATGGGCCTATATTTGGTTAGCTCTGATATATTACCACTTTCGAACAAATGTAACACTGAAGCAATTTTTAAGCAAGCTGGAAAAATGCTACGTTCAAGGCTGAGATTAAAGATATGGGCTAACATACATATAAACACTAGATGGTGCAATTTATCCAAACTATTGATATAATTTAAAATTTCAGACGGCGATATTGGTAAAAATAAAAATGCCTTAGACTCAAAATTATGTTTTAACAAGTTACCATTTCTGTTGGGTACATATACGAATTACCAGATTTTTGATTTGAGGTTGATGGAAACATTAACAAAAAAATGGAGGTGTGGCCAATACACAACTTTCTTTTACGAACATCGAATTTTGAGAATTTTTCTTTTTTTTCTTTTTTTGGAAACATTTTGTATTAAGTAGTTTTTTGTAAACCTTATACCTTTTAGGATATTTGCAAAATAAATTTTCGGGACCAAGGGAGTGGCGACTTCCGGTTAGCCGATTTGGAGTAAAATTCACTGGGACCTCTCAATTTATCGAAAAAGGTTAAATCTGAAGTTTCAGTTCGATTGGTTGCACCATCTGGGCTGTAGAGAGGACACAGGCTGACAGACTAACAGACCGATACACAGACACCATTTCGAATCTCACACTATAAATTTGTTTAAAATGTTGGTCCTACATTAATAGCGAATTTAATTTGATATGATTAATATTTTTAATTTCACGCGTCCTATAGGATCTTTTGATATTATTCTAAAACATATCAATTTTTAGTGAAATTAAATTATGGTTGGATTTTGATAGAGGTTTCATTCTAACAAAAATATGGTCAATACAAGTAGCTTTCAGTTTAGTTATTTCAGTTGTTGTATAAAACTCTTGTTACTTTCTTTTACGTAAGTAAAATTAAGTATAGTAATTATGAAAATTTTGGACCTTGAGATTTTTAGAGATTTATCTGTTTTGAGGTCCCCTGAGTTCGAAAAAGTGGGTTTCGAAATGATGTCTGTATGTCAGTCTGTGTCTTCTTTACAGGCCAGATGGTTTAATCAATCGAACTGAAACTTCAGTTTTAAGTTTTTTTGAAATGGGTAGATCCAGGTGAATTTTACTCCAAATCGGCTAACGGGATGTGGCCACTCCCTTGGTCCAGAAAATCTATTTTGCCAATATCTTTAAAAGTATAAGGTTTACAAAAAACTACTTAATATTTAAAATTCTCTGTTCGTAAAAGAAAGTCGTGTGTTGGCCACACCTCCGTTTTCTTTTCTTCAATTCAAAATAATCGAATCTTTATTTTATTTTTCCAAACCTCCTTAAATTTTTTAAATTTTTGGTTAGGTTGCGTTGTTAGGTTGTAGTATTCGAAATAACCCCATACAAACACCACAATTCACTCCTAAAATTACAAATCCAATCTTTTTGGAGCTGTCCTATTCCTATTCGTTCTTTTAAGGACCGCTGTACGTTCTACATGACTTTCTGTTGTATTATTGTGATTTAACAAAGGTATCCAATTATAACTAGATGATTACTTGTTGATGTGGAGCAGTTATCCGTACATGAATCATAATTGGCCACATCCTCAGGACGATTTTTTTTCTTTGATGCTAATATCCGTGTTTTTTTAGATACAGAATAATTTGATCTACATACGGTACAATACTCCTCCCACTTAACATTTAATAATAAAAGCCTGTGTCCACCATTTTTGGTTTGTGTTCGAATTATAATCGCGAATCATCACTGAATTATTTACCTCAAAGTTCACAACCCGGTTACATTTGAAATTTTCTACTTGTTTTTCATTTTTTTATCAATATTTTTGCTAACATTATTTTTGGATTTATTGATTGTGTTACTTATCGATGGCGGTTTTAATAAATCAAACCGAGATTTTATCTGACGACCCAGTATTACCTTCGCCGGTGATTCGTTTGTTGTACAATGTCTGGCAAGACGATCGTACAATAAATACCTATTTATAGTTATATCGACATTTTCAACTTATTTATTTAATTTGGCATGATTTAATGCTGCCTTCAAACCATTTTTAAAACTACGAATGGAATTCTCTGCAGCACCATTCGAAGCAGGATGCCCAGGGGCTAAATCTTGCAAAGGTTTCTCGTAATGATAATGATGTAATTATTTGTGTTCTTAAAACTTCTACACATTTTGAAAAGGAATCTGTGGTTATTAAATAATAATTGTTGTCCATAGGACTGGCATAATCAACATGCATTCTTGACAATTTACTTTCTTTTTATTTTCACAGGGAACTAAGGTTATATTACTGGAGGGGGGTGATAACCACTATTGTTACTAATGATTGGGGAACACCACTTGTTCTAGTTCAAAACCCGAATGGTGGAGTGCGATTGTGTGCGGACTATAAAGTCACAATAAATAAATTTTTAGATGATTATAAGCATCCGTTACCACGTATAGATGTAGTTTTTACTGCTTTGCAGGGTGGAAACAAATTTTCAAAATTAGGTATGAGAGCTGCTTATAACCAGTTTGAATTAGATGGTGAATCCCGTAAATAAGTTAGTTGGAGTACTCATAGGGGCGTTTTTTTAGTATTTCAGCATGAGACTGAAAAATGATTACAGAGTATTCCAGGCGTTGTAAATTTCCTGGATGACGTTGTGGTCACCGGGAAGAATACAAGCAATCATTTGAAAAATTTAGATGTGGTTCTGAGTCGATTACAAGAAGCCGGATTGAAATTGCGAAAAGAAAAATGTACTTTATTTAAATATAGCATTGATTACTTGCGATATACGGTAACCAAGGACGGCTTTGTCAAACACAAATGAGAGAATTAAAGCTGTAATAGAGTCGCCGGAACCTTCGAATATTACTGAAATATGTACGTGCATTTTCAGTACTCATAAATTATTACGCTAAATTTTTGCCCAATTTGGCAAAGTAAAGAAGTAAGATTTGATTGGAATTCAGATTTCGTTCAAGTTTTAAAGAATATTAAAAGCTACATAGTGAACGAGGTATAGTTTTATCGTATTTCAATCCATCATTACCAATAATTCTCACCACCGACGCCACGAGTTACGGTATGTCAAGATGGAGTAGAAAGACCAGTAGCTTTCTGTAGTCGTACTTTATCAAAATGTGAACAAAATTATAGTGTTATAGAGCAAGAAATTCTATCACTATACCTTGTGATGTTAACCTGTTAACTTTTCAGCTTTCATGTTAAAGGTTGTAACAATGAAGCTGATGTTTTTTCGCGACTGCCTATTAATGAAGTTTCTGACTCTCAAATCGGAAGAGACGAAGAAAATTACATAAATTTTATTAGACAAGAACACGGTGATTTACATTTTTGCCTATGATGGGTTGTCAGAGGGATACACCGCAATTCTCAATGTGGATTTTTCAAAATTAGTTGAAGATAAATTTCTACCATTTATTAGACGAAAGAATGAACTATTCATTGAAGCCGGAATTGTAATGTGGGGCTATCGAGTTACATATGACTCATTTCGGGGTAGTAATATCTAAATCGATTACTGTAGATCTTTATTTGCAATTCACGGTAGTTCTGTTGCTTTTCGGCATCCTTTACAAAATTAATTTTTTTTTGTTTTGCAAGTAGGTGACAGATGATCAATTTTACCATATTTCCTACAGGTCGCATAAATGTGTTTTTTGATTCGTGATTTTTATAACCCCAATGAGAGCATCTAGAATTTTTTTTGTTGACTGATTCTTCTTTCTTTCCCTCCTGATGTTTGGTAAAACTTTTATAACTTTTGTTTCGAGCATTTCTGATTTTCTTCTAATTTTTCTATGCTTTTACTTCGAAAAAAATTTTTTTTTCTAATTTTAAGTAAAATTATTTGGTTTTAATCCTCGTCGCCACTGTAACGTATGACGTATGATTCACTTAGAATGCTATAAAATTTTCTTGTCGTTAATAAAACTCCTGTTTTTTCTTCAATTCAAAATAATCGAATCTTTATTTTATTTTTCCAAACCTTCTTACATTTTATTTATTTTTTGTTAGGATGTAGTATTCGGGATAGCCCCATATATACCACAATTAGTATTGATTAATATCATTAAATTTCGAAAATGATTTTAAAATATTTATATTAAAGTCGCCCTGTATAAATAAATTTTTTGAATTAATAACACTTAAATAGTTTGAGAACTCAATAATAAAATCACTGACTGAGCGAAAATTAAAACAATACACGCAAACCATACAGATTACTTCAGAATTTAAACTTAAGTTTAATTGCAAAATATCATCAGTAACCAAATTTTTAACTATACTAAAAGGAAAACCTTTTTTCACATAAGCAACTATACCACCAGCTGACTAGTTGTTGTTACAACCATCAACTATTTCAAAATTATTAAGTTTATAAGAATTTACCTCATCACTTGTTATCCAAATTTGGGGAAGAATAAAATATTGGTAAAATTTTGTATGACGCAAAATGAACAAAAATTAAATCACATGATGCTGGATTTACAATTGAACATGCTTGACGTTGTGTTAAATTAGTTACGTTGATCATTAAAATTAAAATTAAGTTTTGTTTTAGCACGTAGAAATAGTTGTTTTCTGTAAAAACTTAAGTTTTCATTTACGTAAATCAAGCAGTAAGAATTTAACCTACAATTTACAGCCGCTAAGCGTTTGTTTTTTCACTTTGCTTCCAGAATTTTATGTTTCACCTCGCGACGGCAAAATTTGACATAAATAACGTTACACGCTCATTACAAAATCCGGTAATTGCCTACTTGATTATCTGGTTTTGCAAAGTCTAGTGAAAATCCAGTGAATTTCTAGTTAAATTTAAAAATATATTTAGCCGATTTCTAGTGAAATTGCAATCAAAACCAGATTTGTACTATTTTCTAGTTAATTTCCAGTAATATTTTAACTTATACTGGAATTCTAGTGATAATCTAGTACAAAAAATTACTAGAAAAATACTAGATGGTTAGTTTTACTTTCTAAAATGGAATATCCAGCAAATTAAATGAAAATCTCGTAAATTTTATTACCAGATTTCCAGTAATAATAAAAATTACTTGAATTCCAGTTGAATTTTTGCATCGATTTATTTTTTAATGTAGTTACCTGAAATCTAGTAAAATTCTAGTTAAATTATATTAAATACAAGATAATTCCTGTTTGCTTGTACAAGGAATTTCTAGTAGTTTAAACAGATTCTAGTGATATTCTAGTCATTTTAACTTACATTAAAATATTACTAGAATCTCTAGTAAAATTAGCCGTTTGCTCGCGGATTAATTTTATTTTCGTCGTCTGATATTTAGTTTGTATCAGTAAAACGTTGAATTTCGTGGTGTGTTGTGATAAATAAAAAACAGGTGAAAAAATAAAAACAGAAGTATATAAATGTGAGTGCTACTATAAAATAAGTATTTAAAGTGAGTATTGAAATATTACACGTAAAGGCATTGCCCCATGCACAAACAGCAAACCGGCATTTCAAACCGTCAAATCAAATTATTGACATTATTGTCTGATTTTCAATATCAAAATTATTAAAAAATAGTTCGAATTTATAAGTTCCATCTTATTCGCAGACAATTTTATTAAAATTGATTTAATTTCATTCAAAACATCCCAATTTTATATTTCGACGGACGGATTTTTGCTTGTCGGCCGGCAAAACATAAAATTGGGGTTTCCTGAATGAAATTAAATTCATTTTAATAAAATTTTCTTAGTAGAAGATGGAGCGTATTGTGAACTATTTGTTAATAATTTTCGTATTGCAAAGTGAAGCAATTTAGCCAAAAATTGGGTTTGACGGTTTTAAATTACGGTTTTCCGTTTTGCATGGGGCCTTTATTATTAATGAGGTATACATCAAGAAAATGCGAATTTACATTAAACGCGTGGTTTCAATATTTTATGCAACAGGTATTTTGCCATACATATTATTTTAACATAATTTACATAACTACATTTATGACCAAATTGAGTTATTGATGCCAATCGATAGCTGAAATAAACTTTATCAACAAAATGTTAAAAAATAATTAAAACTAAATCAAGAAACGCGTAGTAAGAAAAATGGTTTTCGTTTTTAATACAAAGTACACTAGTTTCAAAACCGAGTTAAAGTTTATTTTAAAATGCGTTTTCTTTAGTTATGTAAAACATGTTTAGTCGGCAAAATATGTATTTTTAATTTCCATCTTCCATAGGACAATAATTGTAATAACTAATCTCAATCTGTACACTAAACTGAAAAAAAAAATTGAGTTACACAGCATTCACAATGAAAAACTTTTTACTCTTTACTAACAACCACAAATTTTTGCGCAATATGTTGGAAATTCATACAAACCTTTAAGTAAAAAGTAAAATGTTTTTTTATTGTGAATGTACTGTAATATTCAATCCAAATAGTTGGTTATTTTCTCTTTATTTCTCTAAATTTTTATTTTTGCAGGTAGTTGAATCAATAACAGAGCTCACCCAAAAAACTAAGCAGTCGCAGCCGTACTTGATATGTTTGTCGGAGAATGAGTTAAGCCACGAAGGAATATTCTACGTTATAATAGATTCACAGTCAATTTCGTTGGGCTACAAAACTTTCTTAAGGGCCTTCGAAAATTAAAGGTATGATTCCGACACCTTGAGCGTCGAAGCTTTATAATAAATTATGTGCAGAATATGCAGAACAGCTGTTCTAAAGCTTTGTAATTTTTTGTATTTGAATTAAAAAATAGTTGAAATAAAAAATATCTAATTAAAATAAAATCAAAACACGTTTTTTTATTATTTGAAATTTATTGAGACAACCATCTAGTAGAATCAAGGGATAAACTAGTAAAAATTGATGACGTAGCATTAACTAGAATTCTGCTAAAGCATATCGTTTTTTCCGGTTATTTTACTAGAACTTTAGTAGAATAAATGCAGGAAATCTTATACTTGTGCAAGAAAATCTAGTATTCGATTTTAGTTGAAATCTGATTAAAAAGCAGTATTTCTCATAATTTCACCAGAATTCCAGTCGCAAAATCAAATAGTATAGTTTACTTGATTTCTAGTGCAACAGATTTGTATTTCAAGTAAAATTACCAGATTTTATTACAACCAGAAATCTAGTATTTTAAATTTTACTTGATTCAACTAGATCGTCTAGTATGCTCACATCTAGTGAATTTTTATTTACCGTGTAGATGGTTTCCTATTTGACGTCTTCCTTCTATAAGCACAGTCGATTCCGAGTTCACTAATCACTAGATTTCAGTTAACCAACTATTATAATCTGACTTTATGTACGATTAAGCAATGGACATGACGATCAATCAAATCATAACTATAAATAAAACAACAATTATGAATAGGATTTACGTATAGATCATTTATTTACATCTGATCGTTATGTACGTTATATATTTCCAACCAATATCGCTTTACATTGACCATTAACCGTAACCTAGTTACTGTGTAACCTTCTCCAAACTATACTTTGAAACGAAAACTGATCCAAATAGTAGATATTTTACGACCGCATAAAAAACTATTTGCGAGACTCGAGTTGAGATAAAGATACAAAACCTTTAAACATTTTTTAAAAACAAAGAACGAATCGGATTGAACTGGTCCACAAAGATACTGACTCAGTTGAAATAGAATATTGCATATCTCAATAATTTCATTTAGGTGTGTCTTGAATACGGAGCACCAAGTATTTATGTGGTTTCGCAAATTGTCTTAACCATGCCTGTTCTGCTTTAAATTTTAATTCTATATGTATATCCAAAAACCTTGCGGTAATTTTTCATTAAATGTCAATTAGGCCGTTTATACACTATATGCTTCGTGTTGTTGTGGACTTTCTTTATATTTTTACAGCTAATTATTAGTCCTTTTTTATTGAATGTCTCTCAGTTTTTGGTTAAATTAATTTAGTTGTTTTAATGTTATGATTACTACTCCTGATAATGGTACTTGTTGCTCTTGAAATGTTTTAGGAAGTGTTTTGTACCTGCAACAGTCGCTTTCTGTGAGATCAATAATGGGACAATTTTTTGTAGAGAAGGTAAAAGGATTATATTTCTCAGGAAGAAAACTCTAAAATCGGTATTAATTAAATATAGTAGAAAAGTAGAATGTTGTGGGGTTTAACACTTCTATACAACTGGGATGTAAAAGATCGCCTGTATTTATTACAATCATTATTCCGGTTTACCCCTAAATATTACAACCTTAAGTCAGACGTATATAAAACTCATCATAATCTTTTAAATTTTTGTAAATTAAATCAATCAATTATTTTATTTGTTATGCGGAATTAAATTAACATTTTTTAAAAGAACATCATTTAATTTTTTCAATTTGTTATTTATAATTGTTTTTTCAAAAATATCGAGAGAACTATTTACACTACTGTAATAAAACACTGCGCAGAAGTGATATCACAGATATTACACATAATTGTATAGATTAAATTCAATCAATAAAAATATTTGGCCATTGGAAATATTAATTTCCTATTCCTTAAAAGAGTTACATAACACCAAACACATCTTTATCGGGTATACATATACAAACAGCCAAGAACACATTTTTAAATTGAAATCATAAAACTGAAAATCTTTTTTTGTATTTTTATTTTATTTTTATAAAACGTTTCCTAAAAGTTTTTCTTCCACATTACTAAATAAACCTGGTTATGATCTTAATATCGAATGAATATTGATGAGTCTTTTTATAAAAAAAAAAGAAATAAGTAGATTATCTTCTTATTTATGAATATAAATATATAGAAGAAAAAAGTAAATTGGAAAGTAAAGAAAATGGCGATAAAAATAAGAAAGAATCAGCGACGAAAAATTTTTATCATAAATTTAAATTCTGATTAACAAAAAGATATACGAGAATAGAGCAAGTGATATGGATAGAAATATTTTTTTTTAATTAGAAATGGTTTATATATCGGGGAATATTATGAACCCGTCGGAAAGAAGTCAACATATAATCACTTTGGTTAAAGCACTCCATGTAATAATAATACTATCGAAAAAAAATTTAAAAATGCGCTATCTAACCGCACAATACCAATTAAAATTTCCAGATAAAATATTTAATCACAAAAATTGAAAACTGAAACTAACAAAAATATCAATTTGTACTAAAAAACCACTATTCGTAATCGTTTAATTGCTCAAAACCAAATAAACCAACAAAACTATAAATATGTATGTACACAATATTTTTTTGACACAACGAACACAACAACAACAAAAATAAAAGGTTGGGACACAAATTTACCACCACCAATGAACCATTTTTCATCCGACCAAACATTTACTATGCGTCTGTACATATAAAATTTATACGATTCTTAAAGCAAAACGTTGGTACAAGGTTATTTGGTTCATTGTGTGAGTGAATATTGTGAAAATATGCCACGCCCCAGGCATTATGGCTGAATCAATACTGAATTGAAAGAAATTCATTTCCACTTTCATTATAGATGTGTGTGAGTGAGTTTTTTTTGTACAAGACAAAATAATTAAGATTTTTTCCACCAAATATTTTAAATCGCCTGTAAGTACAAACAAAAAATAAAATAAAAAATTCTAATGGAATTTTGACATTTTTGGTGTTGCCTTCATCCTCACGATTTGAATGCGACTGATTGAAATATGTTGATCGATTAATTTTTATGATGATTGTTTTGTCAATAATTTTATTAAACATATTATCGAATTATACAATATATATATATTAGACAAACCGGTAAGCAATTATATAATTTATCATAACGTATTAGACTCATCTGTAAATATAATATGAGCACGAGAGAACGAACGGTTAGTTGAAAAACAGAAAAAATGAAAATCGATTAGGTTGACTTTGATTTTTCATATCTTTATAAGGCCAACAACCGAGTTGATAATGTATGTATATACAAACAAGTTTCGGCATTATAGAAATATTTAAGACATTGTTATTATAGATACTGAAAATATTGGAAGTATATGATGACCTTTAATTTACATAAACAACTACAATATTCAAGGTAGTTTATCGGAGATAATTAATATATACATATACCTTGCGGCAGTTCTGTACAAATCGCAAAATTATTTATTATTATTAATTAAAATTCTATATAACAGACCATTTCGATTTTATTTCAGACTAATTAGAAGATATAAAAAATAAAATCTTCAAGTAGCATCGAATTAAAATAATATAATGCTTGCTTGAGTGAGAAAAATAAAAAAACATTTTGTTAATTTTATCCACATGTGTTACAATAAATATATGTATGTTATATTCGATTAATTTATTATTTTTTATTTTTGGTAAATTTTTTTTTTTTTAATGAAAGTTAATCTTTTATCATAATATAATAATATATATGAGAATACAATTTATATTTATAGAAACATTTTCTATTTAATTTAAACAAAAAAAAAAAAAGAACAGGATTTGAGTCGAATATACGTTTTGTGTATAAAGCGCGCGGCTTATACAATGTATATATACCGTTTGGTTGCGTCTTTTAAAATAAACTTTACAAAATTAAATATTTTTAAAAATATACAAAAAAAAAAAAGATTTGTTTTGTTTTGAAATTGTATTAGCTATATGTATAAATATTTTTTGGCTGTTTTTTTATTTAACATCATAAACACGTCATCATGTCTTATAATTGAATGGACGCTGTAAGAATTTTTGGTGTATTTAATTATGTGGATAGATTGCAGCAAAAGTAAATTTAATTAAAATATTCAAACAATTTTTATTTGATATATGTAGGTAAATTTTGTTTTTGCAGACATCCGGATGGACAAAATTTAAAATTTGAATAAATTTACATAATTATTATATAAATTGAATTGCCTAAGGACATTTGAGAGCTTAAAATATGAGAATGTCAGCCAGCGATTTAATGGGGTTAGATTTTATATCCTTTGTTTTTTAAATTGCTCGCACATAATTGTACAGAAGTTATAAATTAGTCGCTCTAAGGAAACACGTTCTTCAAATATTTAATGTTTTTCTGATATAGGTAATGATTATGAATGAATCAGAAATTGGAAGGTAACATTTCTTTTCCATTTTGCCATTTAGCATTGAAAAGCAATGAGGTATAGCTGTTCTGTTGGGACGTGATCAAAATTAATAATTAAACGGAATGGAACATTTTCTTTTGAAAGCGACTAGGTTGCTTATTCAATTAAAATTGAAATGTTATTTTAATATTTATACATATTTGGATAAAAATATTAATTAATAATATGTTTATATGTCGTTTTGGCACCTTAAAATCTTAATACGAATAATACTTAGCTATAACATAATGCCCCTATCCACAAAATGTAAATTCGCGCTATAACCGTAAAATTTCCGCTTAGTACTAAAACGGTATTCACGAAATGAAATTAAACTCTATGAACGTAAATTATGCTCTGTAAGTTTACAGTGACAAATTTGTTGAGGTAAAGCTACATACATATCATGATTTGATTAGTTACTCAGCAGAGTAATAATTTTTCGACATGATTTTCTCAGGTTGTTCTACTCTCGATAACATCTGTTTACCTGCAAGAAATCAAGATGATTTAATTTGTTGTCTTAGAGATTTTCACTAAAATATTTTCTAATAGGATTCTTTGTGTTCTTAACGAATCAATATTCAAGTATGCTTGATGTGCCCCATTTGAAACGCAATATTTTAATATGCGATTTGACAAGACGCGATATTTCAAAACGCGATTTTTCAAAACGCGATACGGTGCAAAACGCAATATGTCACAAAACGCGATATTACAAATTGCAATATTTGAAAACGCGATTGGTACAAAACGCGATATAGTACAAAACGCGATATTTCAAAACGCGATATTTCAAAACGCGATATTTCAAAATGCGATAGGTACAAAACGTGATATAGTACAAAACACAATATTTCAAAACGCAATATGGTACATAACGCGATATAGTACAAAACGCTATATTTCAAAACGCGAAATTTCAAAACTCATATCCTAGTTCCATCGTGCATGTTCAATTTCATTATAAATGCGTTTTGTAGTTTATCTCGTTTCGTCATATCGCGTTTTGGAATATCGTGTTTCGAGCGGATCTAATGCTTGATGGTGTCTATTCTTATCAACATATCTTTTTTTTCAGAATTTCATTAGAAGTTTGTTGAACTGTCTAAGAGTCCAGAAAACAACATCTGATCTTATTTACCTATACATTTGAGAAAGTGTTCAGATTCTTGAGAGATTACTTATCCGCCGTGACAATGGTGTAATGCAAGGAAATCTTTGCCACCGGTAATCCTCTACGTTCTCTATATACTATAAATTCAGAATAAATGCCTTATACACATCATGTCAAGCTGAAGCTACAAAGTGGTCACCCCATTTATCGTATTTGGGTGTAAAATTTGATGCTACCGGATTGCAAAAAATAGCTGGCGAAATACAAAAAACAAATACACGCATTTATGTATTACTTTTTTCTGAAGGGAATCTCCTATCCTCGTAGAATCCTCTTAGGTGAAAAATAGTTTACTTACCTATCAGATGAGTGCAGTTAAAAAATTTTTACATTTTGAGTTGCAGTTAAAAAATTTTTACATTTTGTGAGTAAGGGGATTAATAACTTGCAAACGCAGACAAACTGAACGTATTGATATATATATATATATATAAAGGGTGTTGATCAATACATTTATCGTTTTTGGATGTGAAAGTTGATGATATACCAAATGAATATAAAAGATTACTGCATTTCATGACTTTCGAGGAGAGAACCTTATGTGTGATTGCTCAGAACTCGGCAAGAGTTACACATTCCGGAAATCAGAAGTTAAAAAATGGCTGCACCAAGTACAAATATTTTTTGTGATTCATCTTGGATTTAATTCGCGCAAATTGCTCCATTGGATTCACCCGATGAAAAATACTTATCAATTTCAATTCGATAAGCGCTTGTAAATAATTTCATTCATTGTTTCAAGCTTGAATGTATTTTTAAGATTTATTTTATGACATTTTTTTTTATCAAAGTCTGCTATTTTTCGCACAGCGGCGTATTCAATTTCAAATTTATTTCCAGTGGCGAAATTCTTACAATTTGTGAATACCAATTTTTGAAACAAAATATGTATATTTTGCTCTATAAACAATTTCTGCAAAGTTACAGCTATATAGAATTTTTACATTTGGTGAATAGGGACTTTGCAATTGCAAGTGGCTGCAATGGAAAATTTACCGTTTTCTTTTCAAATGTTATACATTAACACACGAAAAAACGTATGTTCGCTTTTTAAATGGAGAAACAAGCAATTTCATAGATATATATTTAAAGAAGCTTTCTTCTTCAGAAAAAAGTCGTTCAAGATTAGTTTAAAAGTTTGCTCTAACAAATACTTGTGTTTTCATTCCGAGCCATAATAATGGTTGCGGAAATAAGAATAAAAGCTTGCTTGAGAAAACATTACAAACAATACAAAAAAATAGTTCTACTTAGTAGTTTTGAGACAAAGTCTCAAGTCTGTACTACGAAATCTCGGTTTTTAAAATCCAAAATTAAAAATGCAAAATATTGTATTCCCTCTCACATTATTTGAACAAAGCCAAATAAATGTTGACAATGTGAATGTGAAACAAGCTCTATTTAATAAATTCGTTTTGCGCAATTTTCAATAATATTTGAGAATTCACGAACATCAGCGACAATTTTGAATAGTTCGTAATATACAAAACAAAAGAGTTTGAATATACCCTTTTGGGGCTCTGCTCCTAAAAAACAGTTTAAACATATTTGGAAACTGAAGAATAAAGTCAAAAAGACTAACCTTAAATGCAATTGAGATGGTTTCCTTGTTGTTCAAAAGGATCTGCTGTCGCCAGAATTATTAGGGCGTTGGTCAAAAATTATACTTGTATAGAAAAGAATGGCACGTTTACCTCAATGAATAAAGAAGCGATCGAGTTGGTTCTGTCTGTACATTTTCCCGAGTGTGCGACATCGATAATTCTGTTTTTTGTTTATTCTCTAATCCTGGGTTCGCAAGTAGTTGCGTATTGGCGTGCAATTATAATCTAATTGTATTCTTCTTCTCTGAAAATACAAACTAACAATGATACGAGTATATTGATGAAAACCTGTTAATTCTACTTATGGACTAATGCAGACTTGATCCTGCATCTTCAATAAGTCGTTATATCAAACAAAGGACGAAAAAAACAACTCTCGGAAAATTTGCCAAGATTTCCTGTTTCCCAACATTTCTATATTTGGATTTTACGAAAAATCTTAAAACATCTTTTCTATTTTTTTGTATAGTCAGTCAAAATGCCGAGACGCGTGCCCGGCCAGTCTAACCCCTAAGGATTATATTGAAACTCTCGATCGGGATAAACTGGGTCGGATTATTACGTTCGAAGTTCTGCGTTGAAGTATTTTCTCCTTTAAACCGTATAAATAAAATGGTCCTGACGGAATTTTTCCATCTCAAATATAGAATGGTTTTCCTATAGTTAAGGACCACCTGCTCCACCTTTTTAAAATGTGGATTGCCTTTAGTGTTGTTTCTCAGGATTGGTGCAAGAGTAACATTGTTTTTATACCGATAACTGGCAAATCAGATTATTGTAATCCCAATGCATTTCATCTGTCTTAACCCTTTTTTAATTCCCCACTCAGTAACGTGCATCTTGCTTATAGAGTTAGAAAATATTCTAAAACGGATATATATGAACATATTCATCGTAAGATCCCTTAAAAAATTACCAGTTCCTTGTGGGTACAGTACATCGTTTTTTCGATTACTAATGCCTATATCAATTTTGTTATTGGTCCCATTATTGTAAAAGGGATTCAGTCTATGATCAAATCTTGCAATCTTGCATTGTTGAGGTTGAGTGCTAAAGTTATCGTCAGAGTGGTGTGCTTTCACCCCTGTTGTGGCTTTTTGGCTGTTGACGATCTGCTTGTAAAACTGTAAGGCTTGTTGCTCAGAACTACGCTGACGATCATGTTATTACAATTTCTGGAAAGCACCTAAATAGCCAATAGTTGGCTTTGATATTCTCGTCACTTGGATGTCGATTTATTATAATTTTTTTTTGTAAAATATTTTTTTTTCGAAATTAATTTAATTATTAATCAAATAAAAAATTATTCACGATACGAAACAGCTTACCCGCGCGAAGCTTTATTTGGAAAACATAAAGCCATATAGAATCAAAATTAATTTGGGCAAAGAAATTTAGAAATTGTGATGCTCTGACCAAATCAACATTAGACATATTTTCAAAGGCTTCCAGCACAAATCCAGGTGAAGATTCTCGGGTAATTTGAAGAGGTGTGCTGCGGTCTTAACATTAAAAGCCATAATACCATAAGAAACGAGCCGTTTTATTATTATTCGATTATTCCAAAGTTTTGGTATGCTCTGTTTTGAATGATCTAAAGCTCAAAATGGACTGTACTAAAAGATTTCTAAATTTTTAAGTGTAACTAAATAAATAAACCTGATTTAACGCAGAACGTTTTACTCTTTGTCCAGCTGTGATATGGTGGAAAGGGTTTACACATCTACTCCTCTAAAATAAATTTAGTTGTATTTACTGCAAATAATGACATTGGTGGTCAAACTCTTTTAGGTGGTCTCTTTTCAGGAGGCCATTTAACAGATCCAATAATCATTTAGGTGAATTCTTGGATAGCAAACTCTCAAAATGGACGCCGAAACATTCTTTTTCAATTTTTTCAAAATTTTGTCTTTTTTTTATCTTTTTCCCCATTTAGTTCTGTTATAAGCATGCTAAAAAGTAAGTACAACATCCCGTTTCGTTCTCTTGATGAAGGAATGACTGTGTGAAAATCGCGAATTCCCTTTATTCTTTTTAATTTCTAGAATCTACTGGTTTGCTGAATGTATTTGAACTTATATTTAGCATCTGAACAAAATTCAAAAATCATATAAGTCTTCAAGGCTTTTGCCCATGTGAATAAATTGTTTGCATTGGTTATGATACCATCGTATTCGTTGGTGAGACTGGATATGGAGGCCATTCTTTTGATAGTACCTCCTAGTCCCTTTCCACGAGCTATGCCTAAAAATGCCTTTTTTATAATTTGTGACTGCACCATCAGTAATATAATAAATTTTAGATAAATCCGGTTTCAGTTTTCAAAAACTTCATCAACTTCTCGATGAACAAGTAAACTGCTGCTGATATTGTGATACTTAAACGTATTTTGCAAGAAAACGAAACGAGATGTTGCGCTGATTTTTTACTATGTTTAATACTACTAACTGGGGCAAAAGATCCAAAAAAAAAAAAAAAAAAAGATTTAACTTTGAGAAGAGAATAAGAAGTGAAAGATGGTACCATTTGTATAATTATTTCATAATCCTTATCTATTTATCTGTAACATGATATATATATATATATATATATATATATATATATATATATATATATATCGGGTGACCCATTTTAAAAAATCAACTCAAATAACTACCAAGGTAAAGAAGAGGAAAAATTTTCTCAAATTTCACCTTGAGTTCAAATTTCAAGATCATCTCAAGGTCAAGGCGGTTTTTAATCGGAACACCTATTTTTGACAACGGATTCGAAAAGCGTGGGGATTATTAAGTCCACATGTGTATTTTCCATGACCTCCCAAGGTCATCTGAAGCAACTTATTTTTGTTCTGATGCTTATGATTTGCTGTGAAAATTAAAAAAAATTAAATCCTTGATTTTTAAAATGTTAATTTTTTTTAATGTTCATAGCAAATCATAAGCTTTATAATTAAAACATATTCCTTTAGGTTACCTTGGTAGGTTATGGAAAATACAGATGCGAACGTAAAATTTCCCACGCTTTTCGAATCAGTTGTTAAAAATATGTATTATATGACTTGACCTTGAAATGAACTTAAAATTTGAGCTGAAGATTAAATTTAAGATATGATTTCTCCCTAAAAATTGTGCAACTTTCTTAATGATATTTTTTTTTTATTTAGGCTTCCCCTGGGAGTTATTTGAGTGGATTTTTTAAAATATGTCACCCTGTATATCAAATGTGCGAAGGGTTTGCAGGTAAGAAACCCGGCTTCTGAGTCCGAAAACCAGGATTTTTATTTTGAAAACGAATAACTTATCTCTAGGAATTTAATTTTATTTGTATAAATCTTTACCTTTCGCTCATGATGCGAAACAAAGGGAACGGAGAAAAGAAATGTTTCTACATCAAAATATCTAAGAAACCCATCTAGTTGGAACAAACACGCAGGTACGCTTCTGTATAGTACAAAACCACAATTATTAACGTACGGAGGAAAATTGATTTAGCATCGCGGAAAATAATTCCGCCGAAAATTTTTGTATGCCGAAATTAATTCATTTTCAATAAAAATTAAATTTGTGAAGTCGATTGTTTTATTTTCATATCGAAAAATATTTAAATTAGCCGTAACATTATTTGGTTTGTGAGTTGATAATTTTAATATTTTAGAAGGTGCATTTGGACAGACTGGTATAATAGAAATATTATAATTCAGGATAATAATAAATTTGTGAGAGAAGCGAAGGTTTAGATTTATTTTTAAAAAAAACCTTGATCGGTTTAAGACTTTAAACTATAAATTAATTTTTAGAAATCATAAGAAAAAAGAGAAGATATCGACAATTATATCAGAAGTCTTCCGAATAATTAATATTTCCAAAATTAGGCCATTCCTATTTGAATTTCATAAATATACCCATATTTGTATAGGTTTTTATGTTCAAATTTGCCTTTATCAACATCAAAGTCCCATTTGCAAATTGATTTTTAAACCTCACATGGAATTCGAATTTCCGCTATTTTACTTATTGCAGCAAGTTTTCCATCAAAAATTTAATTTTCATTTATTAAACCTTTGATACATATAAGCAAATTTTTGTGATCAGAAACTCGTAAATCCGGTAAATTACAGGTCTCTGAAATTAAGGTTTATTCAGTATATTAAAAACAGAGGAAACTAAAATTACAACTCTTTGTACAAAATAAGTAAAAATAAAAACAAATCAACATACCAACTTTAACACCGATTCTTAATGTATGGTGGGGAGTAAAAAAACGAATAAAATAAGATTGTTCTGCGTTTACGCTTTATGTAAGATTATCTTGAAACACGAACCTATATAGGCACAGTTTAACATCATATAATTATGAATTAGGTACCTTGTCCCAAACCATTCAAATCTGCAAATCCTTGACATATAATGTAAAGCTAATGAGTTAAAGAAGCCCTGTTCTGCAGTACATTGCAACTACCCAGTGCACAGATGGCCACTTGTCATGAGTTTTAACCAGTTTCTTTTGTATTATACAAAATGTTAAATATGCACATGGTTCATATATGGATTACGGTCAAGAATTTAGCCGGAATGCGTACAATTTCAGCTATATTTTATAAATCGGACAGTCTGCCGTGCTTACTAAGCAAAACAAACTTTGACGCCTAACATTGGTTGCAATTGTTAACAAGTGAGAGAAATAAATTTTTCTATTTTAATTTATTCAGAATATGCTGGCGAAATGGCTGGATTTTGCAGCAATAATACAAATAAGATTCAGAAGGTAACCGTAACATTTATACCGTGGAAATTTAAATTTCTTATGCAACTTGAAAAGTGCTTATTGTGGATCACTTTTACTGATAATTTGCAAAAGAAAACTGCATAGTAAACTTAGTTTAACAATTTACCCGTTTTGTAATCCGTAATTACAGTGTATCCCGCCGGTTTAGAAAATTGTGTGTGCCTATTCATTTTACTGTTAATATCAAAGGGAAACGTCACAAAAAGAATTGTTTGTAAAAATTTAAAAATTTTGATTGAAATTTCGAAATTATTTCTAAATATACATTACTTAAAATTCATATTTTCGTATCTGGATAAGATCTTTTGATTGAAATTCATTAACGTTGACGTTAATCTTGAACTTTCGGAGAAACTCTGAAAATTTAGACACTTAATTTGATTTGACATTTTTGTTCTTATTTTAGATTCTATTTTGAATTGTCGACGTCGTTCATTTTGTTCATGAAAGAGATTTTAGAAAAGTGGTTTACATACTGAAATTTAATTGTTTTTATAATAACGGTAAATGTTGCAATAGCGTAGGGGAGCCGTTAATTAGTTTACGATTTATTGAAAATGTACACCGCTGTGAAATATTTGTGGATTTAAGGGTTATACAATGAAATTTAACATATAAGCGTATGTACAAAAATAAATATAAAACGTAACAACAAAAATAAAATTGAATGAGATGTTGTTGACTGTTATTCTAATAAATAGAGTCTGTATTAGACAGTATTGTATTACAAAGACAAGTAACAATTATGTTTATTTTAAAAAAGTGTAAAGGGCTGGCGTGCGATTTTAATATTTTGTACATATTTAATTTCAAATATCCGGCGGCATATCACAAAGAGACAAATAATGATATTTTTAGTACACATCAAACACTATAACTATTGGTCATACGTTTTGAAACTGTTGGATATATAAGCTCTTCCTACAAGTTACTATGAATTAAGTCAGTTAATTCAAATACAAAAACAAATTTTGTTTTAAAATCAGTTACCAATAATAAACAAAAATTTATTGTGATAAAATGTCAAAACGAAATAACCTTCAACTTTGATTTTAGCATATTGAAATGGTTAACTGTTCAACGTACAGCACCAATTTTAACCCAACCCATAAATCTAAACAAAACGATCCAGTTGACAATAAGCCCGCACAATACTATATACACAAATTTTTAAATCAATTAATATTTTGTTGATAAAATTTCGTCACACCTTCAAAAGTCAAACCATACTATTTGATACCAAAAACCGCATTTTGAATATTTTTTTTATTTTCTTTCAATTTCATGGATGATATAATTAAAATTAAAATAAGAAACTGTATAATCTTGAAACCCTAATAAATTATTTTGAAAACAGTCATAAAAATTATCAACAAAGATATAATTGAATTCCGTCGGCATATTTCGAGCGACGAAAGAGCCCCCCAAAAATCGTGTACTCACATACCATTGCGAAATATTGAAAAAAAATTTGAATGGAGTGAGAGCACAAGATGTCAGGAAAATTTGTGGTATATATGTATAGTATCAATGAAAATATGTATACTAATAATACAAAAAAAAACACATAAATATTATTGACTGACAGATAAACATTATTGTAACAAAATAATTATTAATTTAGTTCCAAATATAAACATAACATAAAAATATAAAAACGAAAATTTTGAAAATAAATATTTATTTTAATTTTCCAATTTGTGTATACGTACCACCATACGTATATATATGTGTATACGTGTATTCAGCTCTTCGTTATAATATTTCACATTTGATATTTATTATTATAGTTCTCACAATTAAATTTACTATTTTATATATTTATATATTTTTGTTAAAAGCAGCAGAAACTAAATTTACAAAAAAATAATAATAATAATAATTGGAAATAACAAAACAAAAGCAAATACAATAAAAATATTTCGGTTCACAAATTAAAATATTTATTGAAATCAAACAAATTAAAATATTTTCAACCGTTGCGAGTCGTTTTTTTTTTAGTTTGGAGGGAGGAGGGTATATATTGCAAAGGTCTGAAAATGGTTATTGTAATGGACAAAAAGGAATTAAAAATATGGCGGTGTTCATATTAAATATTTAGCCTAATTAAAAATACAAAAAAAAAAAAAATCACAAATGCATGCACCCGATTCGACGATATCTTTGTTTAATATACAATTTGGATTGATTCTTTTTGTGTATATAATCAATACGTCTGGTTTGTGTTTTCTGCAATCAGACTCGAACAAAACACATAAAATCAATAAAACCAAATTTCTTTTATTTTTTATTATTATTCTTCTTTTTTGCTTTGAGCACAAATGCACAAAGTTCCTTAAATATTTAATTTAAGATTTCAGAAAACCGCACATGAAAAAAAAAAAAAAACTTGAAGACGATTGATTAGTGTGAATCAATCCACAAAGTCACTATATATTATATCGACGTCTTAAAAACTACTGAATTTAATATTTTTGTACATAATATATAGTGAATTTGTAGATATACTACTTTGTAAATACCGTGTATAACAATTTTTGATGAGGGTAATCAAAACAATAATTGAATCGGAACTGATTTTAAATAGCGCGTTTTTCTCCTATACAAGCGGGTAGGCAAGCCTATCAACTGTACAATTTTATGACTGTTATATGGCTTCATTAATTTCTTAGATATCAAATGGTCCGTATAGAATTATTTTACAAACATTTTTTATTTTTTATTTTTTATTTCTTCTTCATTTTATTTATCGCGCATATCGTATTTTAATATTCTGCATGTACCTTTAGATATAATTTATGGTTTATTGTCACTGTTATAGACATGATTATAGTGCGCGCTGAGATGTTTTATACATTTTAATTGTAAAGAAATGTGATTTAACCTTGAAAGTCCGTTTATATTTTTGAGGTCGTTTTCTGAAGCCCGTTTCACGTTTTTTATTCCGAAAAAAAATATTTTGCTTTGTAAAATATTATTTAATCTGCTTTTGATAATATTATGTAAATGCGTAGGTATATGAAATGTTTATATCAAATCTTAAACAAACCAATCCAAATGTTTGACATTGTGATAAACCATCGATATAGACGCATAAGTTCAGTGTCCGGCTTACAATATTTGTTTAACTGTGTTTAAGAAACTTATTCACATTTTAAAATTAGACTAGAGAATGCAGTGATTTATATACTTCTATTTACAGCTCTACTCTTCCAACAAGGCAAATTTGAAAATTAAACAAAAATTCAACACCGAACACAGAGCACCCTTATTCAAAATTGAATTTTTTAAGTTTATTAATTTTGACCTTCAATTTATATGAATTTCAATGTAAATTTTTGGAATTTTTAAAATTTCTCAAATTTTTATGGTTGTTGAATGTTTAGAAATTACATATTTTTAAAAATTCTCAATCCGAGACTGCATAATTTTGATCGAAAAAATTTCATTTCAAAATTTGACTTGATTTATTTATTGAATTTTATTGATTTCTATCTAAATATTAAATAAATGGCACACATCTTGAATTCAAAAGATAATTTTAATGGATATTTAAAACTGAAATTTAATGATTTACATATGACATTATGTACATACATATAATTCTAGACTCTATAATTAAAAGGGCTTAAGTCATAAATTACAAGTTTTCAAAATAATGAAAATAAACTTAGAATTGTATTCGAAAATCACCAGATTTATAATTTGCTGGTCTATTATTTTTATTTAATAAACAATGTATTAATTAAGGTATCGGTATATTTTGTCCTAGTTATGTCCTTTTTATCCTATTTAGTTTTTTGGAAGTTTAAATTTAAATCACTTAAGCCTTTTAAAAAATAATGATACTTCATGTCATCATATTATAACTCAAATTATTTCCTTTTAATTATGAGGATAACTGAAACACATTTTTGAACAAAGCTCCCCCGATCAGAAAATACGTGAGGAATAACATACAAGCGTCAAGCAACGATTGCTAGGGTTAATACAATTTTTTTTAATTTGGGTGACCGCAGGGAATCATAACATACTCATAATATTTAATTATGGAAATTATTAATTTTTATTTAATTAAAAAGTAAAAGATTACAAATTCAATTATTATTAAAAATTATCGATCTTTAGTCTTCACAAGAATCGTCTTCAGCACCTTCTGTAAGATCTGGATGAACGTCACGGCCATTTTCAGTGAGTAGATTGTGATAAAAATCATGAAATTCTGGAGTAATTAATGGCAGCAGACAAATCAAATAATTTTTCTTGTTTGTGTTAATCTTCATAGGGGTGTTATAGCATCGTTTTAAATGGGTTTCTGTGATGGAAGAAATACCCCGCCGTGAAAAATTAATAATTTTAAATTGCTCATTTTCTTCAAGAGAATTTTTATATTGAACTTCTCCTAAGGTTTTGGTGAATCTTAGCCATTTAACTGAATGCCAGGAATATTTGTTTTTCTCCTTATCGACATTTCTCCACTGCAGTTTGGTTTAAGCTATTAGACTAAAATCATATATGTCATGTTGAGTCATTTCAATTACCATAAATTGTTTTACTGATCTGATAGATCTAACAAATTGAAACCAATCTCTTGGTACTTCAATGTTGAAAGAAGTTTTTCTTTTTTGTTTTTCGATGGTCGCGTGAACTGTGTGAGTGTGACCAACTTCCAAAAACTTGTGGTCAATGTACTGCATGTTGTGTGTGGTGCTTTGCAAAAAGGTCATAAACATTGCAGCCACAAACAAATTTTTATTTTGACCTACACAAGAGTTGCTATAAAATATAACTTGGTTGATCGTTGGTGGTAAAGTTTTAAAATGTTTATAAATACAGGAAGCAATTTCATTGACGCCTGTTTAAGCCATTGCTTCGTGCCACATATAGTTGAATGGTTGGTTCGTGGCAGCATATCGATAACAATCTTTTATAGAATGACACAGATGTCTTCAAATTTGGCGTTGGCAGGCATTTTTGAAGATCAAATGTAAACACACGAACGGAATTATTTGATTTGGCTAATAATTTGTCCGCGTCCTTAATTTTAAATGCATTATCCGCCGCTGCATGATGTTGTCTTTGATCCAGAATAAACTGATCTTTCTCTAATCCACTGGATAGTTCTTCTTTTTCAGGATATCACACGTGTGACAAGTGTCGGTTTTGGGTTTTTTGAATTTTATATTCATCCCATTAAATATTTGTGTATACCTCCAAATAGAAGCAGGTTTCTCACGGTTCTCACAATATAATTTATACATAAGTGAAAGGTTTAAATCCGCATGCAAATACCTTTTTTCTGATTTACGTCTCGTATAGTGAGATTCGTATGCTGGAAAGCTATTGATGTGTGCTTTTACCGCTTCAATAGTTATTTCAGGCAGTTTTCTATGCTCACCTGAATAATTCCCTCGTAAATTTTTTGTAAATGTTCTTGGGGAAACAAAAAGCTTTTGTGTTATACAACGAAGATACTTTTGGGATTCACCAAATGTTACCGTAAAACATTTCTGACAAACTTCAAATCTGTTCCCAGCCTTCTTCAAATTTCATAGCATCAGTTTTTGAATTTTTTTTGGAAACGATATTTATTAAACCTGCAACATAACTAGCACGAAGGTTATATTCTTTCAATCCCCAATATTCATGAAATAGTTTCTTCTGATTTTCGTAATCAATATTTAGATTGCATTTTTTTCGGCAGTTTCCTAATGGTTTGCAAATTCTTCCAGTTTTCTCAATACCTTTAGCTGTTGTGTAAGTTTTTCCAGAATTTCGTTTTAATTTTCTGGATTTTTGGGTTTCATTTTCGATTGTTGATGTACCTAATTCTGAAGCAAAGTCATCTGATCCGGATGATGATTGCTGATTTTCTTTTTCAGCCTTCGTATGTCGGATCAATATCACTATCATCAATGTTATCAAAATATTCTACATCGTTACCGCTATTGAATTTCATCCGATTTGATTCATCACATACAAATTCTTGAGGTTGGGACTGCCAACTACAACTAGGTATATTAGCTCTCGGTTCCAAAATTTGAGTACTAGGAGCTGATGCATACTGTGGCGTATCTTCGGTCAAAATTGGTTCTATAAAGAATAATTTTATATAAATGAAAAACAATTTTGAATTTTTTGAAATAATAAATATGTACCTAGTGTTTGTACTTGACCATTTTTATGATAATTACGAATCAAGGATTCATTTTGTAAACTATAGCTTCATCATTTGTGAGTTTCGGTCTAGCTGGACTTTCGATAAAAATCTGTTCTGAAAAAGGATTATTCATTATAAATACAAGCTTGTATTTAAGGTAAAATCAATCTGTATTGTTTAAATAATAAGTACCTTGTATTGCGCAACTTTTTCACTATTTTGATTTCGACTTAAAGATTGACGTTGTAAATTAGCTTCTTCATTTACCGATCCACCGACTTGGTTATTGTAAATTAAATCTCTTTTCGCCATTTCCAACAGTTTTTTTTTGATCGTAGTGATATCTTGGTTATTCCTATGAACAAATTATAATCATCGGTTAATTAAAAATAATATTAATAAGATAATTATACAAAATTATTATCAAACAAAAAGGGCTTACCTCTAAATGAAACAATCAACTGCACTGAATAAAAAGAAATAACTTCACTTATAATGGTTTATTATTTTAACGCCTAAGTATTAAAAGGGAGTATCAATTAAAAATGCATTTATTAATGCAAAAAGGTGATTCACTGAATTATAAAAAAGGCGTATAACTTCTTATTTTATACTATCAAACATTTAACGATGGATTAAAAAGTCTTAAAATGACTTACGCCTTTTTATTAAATTTTGTCCCAATGGATAAACTAAAAATGTTTCGAGTTATTTCCATTTGGTACATTAAAATTTCAGAAAATGATTCTAAATAAAAATATTTTTCCGTTATGCCGTTTTCATTCTTGTATGAATATTGTAATATGAGTTAAGCCGTTTTATAAGTTTCTCTTGAACGGTTGTTGATAGAAAAATAATTGTTAGATTTAAATATGTGATTTATTCTATTTTAAATGAATTTCGAGTAAAGTAAAAACGGACTTACGCCCTTTTAATTATAGAGTCTAGATATATACACAAACAAAAAGTAAACCAGTTTCAGAAAATCAGAATGCAAAATTATGAAAAAGATTATTCTACACAAATTTATGAAAATCGCTAATCCTTTAATGTTGTTGGAAACTGACGTTCGTATAGATGCATGTATTTTCGTCGGACGTAAAGCCACCGTAATCGTAAGTAAATATGAAACCTGGATACATGCGGCTTTCAAAACATTGGAAATATTGGTAAAGGCTTTTGGTGACAATGCACTATCCAGAGCGAATGTTTTGGATTGGTATAAGTTGTTTAAAGAAGGCAGAGAACGTGTTGAATACCACATCATGGAGGTCAAGGAGATCTTGTTGACATCACGCAAATATCGTTTGGGTTATGAATTTTGGGCAGAACAGTTTTTACTTCACATGCACAACCACAATGACTGCTAAAAACGTTGACAAAAGTGTATTCTATCAGAAGAGGATTACTTTGAAGGGGATGAAATAAATTTTAAAGAATAATAAACCTTTTGTTTTTAATTAAAACATCTTAATACTTTTTGGTCACAATGTATGTAATAACAATTTATTTGAGTTTTATAGATTTTTGCGTATTTTTTACGAAATTTTAGTAGATTTGTCGGAAATTAGTTTATTACAAAAAAAGTAATTAAAATTGAAAGATTTGGTTTGCAGGTTACTGAATTTTTATTTGCGATTTTGGTTTGAGTTGAATTGGGTAATTTTGTGGGAACGTAAAATGGTGTACATATATGGATTTATTGCTGCCGTTGAGATTTGAATAGTTTGTTTTAATTAATTTTTTCTCTCTAACCCATTAATTATTGGAGGTCGTTTTGCGTTTTCGGGTTTGTTTGTGCTTATTTTCTATTAATTTGTTAATACAAATGGTAGGCATATTGTTAAGTTCAGCCGGTTAATGTATGTTAGAGTATGAGATATTCTTAAAATTCGATCAAAAAAAATCGTCCGTGATTTTCTAGTGATACACGTCATTTCAGTCGAAAATTTAAATTGTTTCATACCAAAGTCAACGGCGACATTTTTCGGTGAATTTCAAGAATTTGCCACAGGCCCATTATGTAATAAAATAATCTGTTATGTTACCTGTTTATTAGATACAGAAATTTATAAAAATTCAATGAAATAGTTTATTGTTCTTTCTATCTGTGGTATTACAATTAAATAAATTTGTACTATTCGACATCTGGAGAATGACCATGGCAACCTAAACGAAATAAACTTAGACCCGTTTAACACTAAAGCTTGTTGTTTGAAGCCATAGATAAATCTCTTCTCTGCAGATTCTACAAATTTTTGAACATAACTTTTTGAATCAATATTCACAGTAGGTAACAAAAAATATAAAATTGTAGCAGCGAATACCATTGTATTAACCTTTATGTGATTGACAAATTTTACATCATATCCCAAGTGGCTAAGGTACATTTGTACATTCATAGGTTTTGTATGGGAGATGCAATATTTTCGTGACTTTTTTGGCGTTTATATAATATGAGTTCGATTAGATAGCAATTTAAACACTTGCATTATGGAAACGGAAATTCGTATTAAATAGCTACAAACAACAAAAAAGTTAAAATGAGGCAACTGACAAAATGACATTTCTCACAAATGCGACGAAAGAAAATTTTGCAATCCGGTAGTTAAAAATCGTTTTTATAAACCAAAATTGGAGTTATTTACAATTATGTATTAGCAATCTGGTAAGTAAAAATTGTGTTTTCAGTTCAAAATTGGAATTTTTAAAACAATTTCGAACGTCAAATTATCAGCTAGCTCAGTTCAAAAAATTTACACTAGGTGGAATCTGTGATGCTCCAATCGTCAATACTATGAATATTCGAATAATTTATAATCGATAATTTGGTCTTAGCGAATATTGTTTCGTGAATTTATATATGATGCGCAATATCAAAAGTGGCAAGTAAATATGGACGAATTATCTCAAGTAGCATTCGCGCGGTAAGTTTGATAATCTTTCTAATCGACCAGTTTCCAAACGAGAATTTGGCATTACTTGTTTTGTTTTTTTTCGGCTGAGTTATAATCAACAACAAGCCTATTTAACTCGTTTATTCGGAAAAGTGGGCTCAGAAGATTAATGGGTCCCTCCATGCCATTTAGGTGTTCAGGGTGTTGATGAATTATCGAACGTTGAAAATGCTTACAATGCATCTATATAAAGTCAGGATATTTTCCATCATAAACCAGAACCAGTCGCTCTTACAAAATTTGTGTCTGTTGCAGATACATTCAAATGTATATTTTCGGAGGTGATGGTGGACATTATTGCACGCGAATCGAATCGAAAAGCACTCAAGACATTTGAAGAATAGAACGCTAACAATCCCAGAAAGCCTGCTAAAAGCTGGAAGTGTTTGAAATCAAAGGAGTTTTACGCCCATATTGGAATGCTTACTACAATTAGTGTACATAATTTCAATTCGGAGCACCACAGCGTTTTATGGAGTTTTTATTCTTATCCATTATATAGAGCGACCATGTCGATCGACCGATTTCGTGGTATATGCCGATTTATTCGGTTTGACAACGATGTCCCCGTTCACAACGCTTGGAGGCAGATAAAGCAGCAGATATCAGTGATATCTGTCTGCTGTTAAATGCTAATTTGTCATGACATTATACGGTATTTGATTGTGTCCAAACATGGTTTAAAAATATTTTGTATTAGTAAAGTAAAAAACCCATATACCATCACCGGTCAAACGTATACGGAAAAAGGACCTGGTGGACCAGAAAAGGATCTGACCAGAAACGGAATGTCAGAATGGACAATTTCTTTTCCGCACTACCTTTAGCGCGTTTGTTGTTATCGAGGCAATTGACAATGGTATAGGCACTCTTAAACAAAACAAAACTTGCATCTCAAGGTAGTTCAAGAAATTTAAGAATATTCATCCCAGTTTGGGTTCAGTGACTATGGGAAAGTAAGCACCTTGTTGTTGATGATGCTCACTACAAATAATATGAATGGTTCAAAAAATTAACCAGAAATGATTTTATGCTATAATGCCTCCAACGGAGGAGTTGATAACATGGATAAGATGGTGATACATTATACGACAAACTGTATGCTCCGGTGACCGCATGCTGAGTGTCGCCACTCAATAGGTGTTTTTCTGTTTTATTTGTTTCATCTCTCTTTTTTTCTGGCTTTGCTCAAGTAGTTTTCACAGAAAATATACATAGGTACAAACGTACCTTTGTCATCCGTTTAAGGGGTATTATTTGATTTGGCGGAATAACTAAATAATTTTGTTCTACACTTTGGTTGAAAATAATTAAGAACGACTTAAAAAATGTCAATAGAGGCTAAATAAAATCATCAAGCATACAGCTCAAAGCGAAAATAAAAAGACATTAGATTGAAAACGAAAAAGGTACAATTGTACCTTGTCACGTACTTAAAGGTTAACTAAAAGATTAGGATTCGAATATAAAAATATTAGGGTTTAAATAAAATCTCTGGTCCGCAGAAAATGAACCGAATATATTAGTGGTTTAAAAATTCCGAGGACACCAAGTCTCGCATGCGCACAATCCAATTAGATTCGAAGATTTCTTTGGGACTACGGAATTCATGGAATTTAATTACATTTGGGATTTTTAGGGGTTGTGGGATTCTGTTTTTCTGAAAAGAAATTAGGAAAAACAGATGCTTAGTTTAAAAAACTACACAAACAAATTTATTATTTCTCTCTAATAAAATCAAAAATTTAAATTAAGACAAATCAAACTTTAATTTATTGTATTTAATTCATTGTACACCTTGGGTGATGAAGCTACCGCCCCAAACCCCCGCTTTAACGATTTATTAAAATTTCAATACTAATAGAAATTAAAACATGTTTCAACAATTTATGTTTTATAATAAGTACACAAAAAATAAATAGCATTGGTCCTCTCCGCACAAGGATGACAAGGAATTATGTAGCATGCTTTTGTTCTCAAATTGCAGTTACTCGTATTTAACAAAAGTCTAGTGTGGTCTTTTGTCAATTAAATGTGTTTATTTTTGGCGATTTTTTAGAGATTCTTTTGTTAAGAATTCAAGGGTAATCCGTTCTAAACATTTCAGTTAATAAATAAATATTAAGAAAAAATAATTTCAAAGTCAGAATCAACAAAAAACAGAATCCGAGTGTACAAAATCCTGAGTGTATTAAATTCTTGGGTAAAAAATCCCGATGGTATAAAATCCAAAGGAGACAGAATCCGGAAATCCTAAGAAAATCTAGAAGTTATACCTTTTCTAGAAAAAAAAAATTCAGAAACTAAAGGAACCCGAAAAAAATCTTTCAGAAACACAATTATCAAAGTGTGACTCAAGTTAAAATTAAAATTCATAAAATGTCTATGAAATTAATTTTTTTTCAATAGAGGTCTTAATATTTGTGATAATAGAAATTGTTTCGTCAACCTATCAGACACAGATCAGAATTGATCACTACATTTTGGCCTGAAATTAAATCCAGATAGCTTAAAATCTAGGAAAAAAAATCCAAAAAAAAAATCAAGAAATTACCAGAAAAACAATCTAGAAAAAAATGGGAAGGTTTGTCTGAAAAAATACAGAAATTTTAAAATCCAGAACAATTGACATGCAAGTTTAAATGTATCCTACCTGGGAGTTTAGGAGATCCATTATTAAAGATCGCGCAAAGTTCCGTGTTCTTCTCATTAAACACATGTAATCCGAAATTAATAGAAATAATACCATATTTGGATCAAATTCTGCTTCTACCATTTTTATTGATACACTTTTAAATAACTCTCTACGTACAATTTGTCTTTTGTTGTATTTCCAAATGTCAATTTTATTATGTCAAAATTATTTCAGTATTCGGACAGCAAATGAACTTATTTCAAATAGGGAAGAGAAAATTATTTCACTAATGTCAAATTTATCACAAAAAAATTATTTCGCAGAGAAATCGGACACGTCCTAAATGTTAGTTTTCTGGGTTTATTTTTTTCTGAAAATTTTTATTTCTGGATTGTTTTTTTTAGCTAAGGTAGCCAACCGCTGAATATGCCTTATAAAATAAAAAATTGAGTAAATAACGTTAATTATACGAATAATAAAATAAAATGTAAATTACACTGTTTAAATTAAGCGCACAATCCGGGTCTTCCCCTCTTTTCGTCACTCATTTTGCGAAACGTCGATCGTTATGCGAAGTCCTCGTTAAGCGAGGTTCCACTGTAATGTTTGAATTCGATTTATTTATTAGTATTTAACTGTAATTGATTAATTCCGATTTTAATTTTCAGAAATACCTGCGAAATCTTTCAAAGTTTTCCAGAAACTTCAACCGTTCCACGGATATGTAATTTTCCACTAGTACTTATTATTTTATTATATGTTACTAACTAAAAGCATATAAAATGTTTACTACACAGGTATTTGGAATTGGGCCAATTCCAATTGGGTCTAGCTTTGGCTTGTTCGTACATTATGGTTAACAATTACCTGTACACTAAGTTAAATGTCTAAAGTCAAATTATATGCGAGTCACATGTTTCGGGGCAATTGGGGCAATTTTGGCCTTTTGTCAAAAATATGTAAAAAATGTGTTTACTGGGGTCTGATAATTGTTGTACTAATAAAAGAACCTAATTAACGTCTGACGTCAACCTCGTTAAAATCTGAACTTGTAATTAGTTATAGACTTCATAAATTAAAATAAAACCTAGTTAAATGCTCAAGGTTAATTTTGGCCATTACAGAAGTATGATAAAATTCAGAACTAATTCACAGATACTGACAATTCATAGGATAAGCATGAAAATCATCAAACCTGGCAAAATCTGGATTTGTGCTCAGAAAATTTTTAAAATGAACTTAAATGTTTCGGAGCCATTTTGACCATCACACAACATTCACAAAAATCTATTATCAACAAGAAAAGTGAAAATTTCACAATCTACTATCTTGACTGCTGGACATGTGGGTTTATTCAATGTTAATGTAATGATCCTCCACGATCTTAGCAAATTTTCAATTTTGCGTTTGTCACGGTTAGTTCAGTGATGGCTCCATTTTGTTCCACTTGTTATTAACTTTGGCACATACTTTTATTTATCGTTAGCTTATGCAATATCGAAGAAAACTGCAGAACAAAATTTCTTTTTCTAAGGCGAGTTTAACTGTATTTACAATTCTGAATATTTGTTCTACAACTTTTAATTTTTGTAACATCAAATTTTTTCAAATAGTTTCGAAATTTTCAGGAGTAAACTTGTTGGCCTGTAAGAAGCTATTGGTGCTTTGTTTTTGCCCGGTTTCGGAATCATGTTAGTTTTAGGTATTTTCCATTTTTGAGGGAAATACTCATATTTCATAAACGCATCCAAAATAAAGTTTATCTCTGATCATTTTTTTTGTACTAAGATCGTATACTGGAGTTTTTCTGAGCTTTATCCAGTTTTTGATGGTAGTTCTAAAGCTCCTTAATTTAAATTTTATAAGAATCTGATTTGGAATCGTCCTCGACACCCTCTGGTAAGTTGTTATTAGTTTGTTCATTTTCAGTACCGTCTTTATGTTGTTAAAGAACGCGGTAGTTTTTCCTTTGTCATTTTTGGTGGATAGTTTACTTGGGTAATGCTGGATTACTCGATTTATTTCTTCACTTAAAGCTTTTGCACTTGCAAAGCGTAAGATTGGTATTTTCGGAACCTTTAAAGCCTGGTAGATTTTTTACCACTTTTCTCAGTATTTCTGTCAAATTTTCAATCACATTCTGGCAGCTTAAAAAATATATAGAAACAAATATGGAAGATGTTGTTAAAATATTCAATGTGAAGACGTTTTGAGACCAACTATTTGGTAAACTTCAAAACCAAATTATTATGAAATTTATTTAGAAAATGTCTGTTAAAAGTTCCAGAATGTGAAAATGTTGGTATATCTGCCATATTTAAATATTTGGAAGAATTCCATTGTTTAGGAAATAATAAAGTTTAGAAATTTAGAAAAATTTTCAATCACAAATGTTGACGAAACACTATTGTAGAATAAGGAATTTAGGAAAATTTTTTAAATATTAGGATTAGAAATCACGAAACTCTAGAATTAAGAATTTTAGGTAGATATTTAGAAAATCAAAAAAGTAAAAAATTAAATTTTTTGAAATTAGTAATATATTTTGAAATGCCAAACTTAGGAAACAGGAAATTAACAAATTTAAGAGCTTTGATAGTGTTAATTGAAAATTTAAATTCCCTAATTATTTATTAATAAAATAATATTGAAATAAAAAAAATTAGGAATAAATAGAATTTAATTTTTTTTTTTTTTTTTTTCAATTTTCTTGATATTCGGGGAATATTTATCGAGAAATAACCCAAACAAGAGGCTCGCAATGAATAATTTACACAATATATGTATGTATTGTATATTTTGCCTAAATTTAAAGAATTTTGACACTTATTATTTTATTATAACTTAAACATTTTACTGTATGATTATTATTAACCAAAATTTCGAAAAAGTGATGTTAAAAGCTGAAAAGTTTTAGTAACTTAGTAAACTTGTTAACCCTCTTTCTAGAAATTAAACGTAGCTTCTTGAATTAAGTCATCGAATGTAGAGTTGTGGTTAAGGTAGTTGCATTCGTACGTCGCGGTCCTGAGACCGTTCACTCACAATACCAACGTACACGTAAGTAGGAGTAAAAAGGTCTCGGTTAAAAAATCATTTTGGTCTTGACTACTAAAATAATTTTAAGATTTATCAATGCGTTATTTCTTAAATGAGATCTACTCTAAACTGTTTAGTTAGCGATTGTGGTACATTTACGTATAGGTTTAGTTTTCCCTTTAATTTCAACACGATTAAACTTTGATTTGGATTACGTACAAATTTAACTAAAATAGATTAATATTTTTCTTCTATTATAGCCAATTATAATTTTAAGAAACTATGATTACGCCCCGATGCTGCAAAAACTAGTTTAGATTGACGATAAAATATTTATTTTTTATTTTCACTATTATTAGGTCAAACTAAACTTGTCAATAAATAGCATAATATACAGAAATAACAAAACCACTTTCTTATTAATTTAAAACAAAACAGAAATATCAAGATATATTTTATATATTCGGTTCATTTGGTATACAGAACAAAAAAAAACACGAACATACAGTCCGAACCAAAATTATTTGTACATGCTAAATTTTTAATGCTACGTAACGCAAACAACTTTAAAAATAATATAAATAATAAACTTTTTGAAAACATTAATTTTAATTCAATAAATTTAATTACCCTGCTTTACATTTCTATCAAATTTTTTTTTTTTTTAATTTTAGTTCTAGGAGAAGTTACAGCTAATTTTGTTTTTGCCAAAATTATTTGTACCCACAAATTTGTTCTCAGTATTATTTGTGCAATATGGAAAAAATCAAAATAAAATACATAGTAAATCAAATAAATTTAAGATTATTTTTTGCTAATTAAATTACGATATAGTCACTCATATTTTATATGCAGACTGTCAATTTTTGTTTAGCCTTTATATCATCTAGCAAGTGGTTCAAAAATTTGTTATTAACATCACCTACAATCTTATCCCGCATAGTTTTCTGGGCACCCTGCTACAAATTTTTGGTATATTTTTAAATCATAAGAATCTTATACTTTAATTTAAACCCCCGAAAGTTTCAATAGAAAACCTGCCCTGGCCAAGACAAATAATTATATTCAATATTTTTATATAATTTCGTAGCAATGAGTCTTCTTATGTATGGGAGCATTATTGTACCGAAGAGCAAATCGAGGACCGACTAGCTTATCATCAACCAGGAATGTTACTTAATCAAATAAACCGAAACAAAATGGATACAATTTCAGAAAATTCATTTTAGTAAAACGTTAAAACGACTGAAAAACGAAAAAAAACTAGAAAAAACTACTTCAAAAATCATTTCACCTAAAACCTTCCGGAACTTAATACGCAGGTTTCAGCAAAAATAATGCAAATATTTTGTAACTTATTGCAAAAAAACCGAAATACGGGGTTTCCTTCTCGTTTTTCAGTTGGATTAACACTTGATAGTTGACTTGATAATCAACGGCAAAAATGTGATTCCAATTTATAAATTTACATTTGAAATCTAATAAATACTCAATTCTTTAACTATTCTTAGATCATTTGTATGTTTTTAGTGTGAACTATAACAAGCAGAAACTACCTTCAACCCTAAAGTCACTTTCAGTGACTAAACAGTGTATAAACTGTTAGTTTAATACAGGCACATTATTATTGGGCTTATTATGAGTTTCAATCTATATTCCAGTCGACCGAAAATTAAAATTCCATCCGAGATACTCTTGGTACCACAATTTCCAGTGGAATTACGAATATTAAAACATTTTCGATCATTTTCATAGGACGAAAACGTTCGGGGTGAGAAACAATTCCCACGGCCCCAGAACTCATATTAGGGCTCTATATCAAATTTCGATGAACTGTTCGATTTTTTTTACAAATATTTAGGAAAATTTGCCATAAACAACCGCCCTGTAGTTGTACCATCTAAACGGGTTGTAAAGGGGGTTCGATTGAGACAAATTAGGATTCATCAAAAAAATTCTTTTTTTTATTTTTAAAAATTTATTTAAAAGCTAGTTCCTTATTTTCCCATTATAACTCACAATAGCTTTAAAAATACTAAGCCTAAATATATTTTAAATTAATGTGTTTAGAGGTTGTACTAACATTTAGTAATTTTTCCAAACTGTTTCTGTTTAAAAAGTATTTCGTCGAAATCATAAAAAAACGCGAGGTCTGATTAAAGTGTAGGTTGCCAAATTATTAAGGACTTTTAGATGACTTATAGCTTAATAAAAATGTCTAAAGTACTTAAAAATGTTTAAAGGTGTCGTTCTAAATATTAGGGGCATTCAAATTACAAATTTCTGCTTTGTACTAAATAACATATGTACTAAAAGAAGAAATATATTACAATATTTATCTACGTGTGTACGTTTTCAGAAAAAGCTATTTCTAGCAAAGCTATAGCTCAAAATATTGAATATATGTAGCGCAATATTAGTTCAAATATTTACCAGAATAATTCGCCATTTATAATTGGTTTTGTGATAGCTGGGCGGAAAATTGATCTCACGGCGTTATTAATTCAGATTCTTGTATTAAAAAATAGTACATATTAGAACATATACTGTTTAGTACCTATAATATTTAGTACACATACAAAACTTATTTTTTTAAATTGCTAAATTTATTAAATATACTACGTAATACCCCTATTCTTAGCTCATTTCGAATAAAACGCCAAATGAAAGAACCGTAGAAGCAATATTACAGCACATACAGCACATACACCAGAAAGAGCTTTTTCCTGAAGATATACATAGTTATAATTTACTTACAGTATATATATTATTTAGTATAAAACTAAACATTGCATTTTTAAGGCACCAAATATTTAGAACTAATTTTCTTAAACATTTTCCTAAAACTACGCTTTAAAAATGTGTAGTTAAATATGTACATAAGTCACAAGAATTAGTGTCTCTAATAATTTGACAACCCACAGTAGAACACCATATTTTACCAATACTTCCAGGCTATGTGAGTTAAACTATGAAATACGAAATTTTGAATAAAGAATCGGATATTGCAACTGAAAATCTGGCATACTGACATCACTTAAAAGCTCAAAAACCAATAAAAGTGTGAGTAAATAAGATATTCACCAGAATAACTCACCCAAATATTTATTCGCAGCTGTTGCATGAATATTGGTCATATGTAGTATAAAGCAAAGCAAATTGATTTAGAACTTTTTGAAAGTGTTTTGACCCAACGATACATAAAGCTGTCGAATAATGGTTTTTGTATGATAGCACACAAAAGAAATTTCCTTGAATCCTGAAGGTATATAGATTTAAAATATAGTTTTTTTTTAATCGTCAACTAAGAGCGTTTTCTATTATACCGATTATATCGTCACTAATGATGTCCTTGATTTATCGTCCAATAAAAAAATATCCGTGTATCAGAAAAGCGTTTCCTGCAGATCTACGCATTTTGTGATCCGATGATATCGTCATCGGCGACGAAATATCGTTATCGTGTTATCTATTGGAAAAGTGCTCTAACCTTACAACTTCAATGAAAAAATCACAAATAAAGTTTTAAATATTGTGTTGTTATTTTTCCAAATAAAAAAAATGTTTTCTACTATGAGCCATTCGATGCCCGCTTTGCTAATTTGAACTGTTACATTTTTGAGGTAACACGTTTAAAGATTCTATCTAAACAGTTCGATTTTCGTTTTCGGGAGACTCGAACATGAGAAACCAGTAGCCAAAAATAGGAAACAGGGAAAATGTAAATTTTACATTGATTTAAATCAGGGATCGGAAAACCCTAAGATTATTAGAAAAACTACGTTATTAGAAAAAATTCCCAATTTTTTTTTGATTACGTTAAAACGTTATTTAACCTTAAATTATGTGAAACGTTACGTTACATAACGTTATCTAGCATTAGTTAATGTCTTTAACGTTAAAGAACAAATAACGTTATCTAAAGTTAAATAAATTATTAACTTTTGCTTTAGTAAGGTTTTAACACTAGAACTACCGACCAGTCAAAATGAGGATTCAAGAATGAAGGAAAAAAGTGAATTCAATAAATGTACAATCCGTCATTTTGACGGATGAATAATTCTAGTGTTAAATAATGCTATCAGGAACAAAAACATTTTTTATAAGGTTATTTTATTTGGTTATATCAAAATTTTATAAAGTTATCTGTTACGGTTACGTTATAACATAACCTAATAGGTTTAGTTACGTTTCCTTGAAAAACTTCGCAATTTTAGCGTTTTTAAACGTTATTCGGGTAACGTTATAACGTTATCCGTCCCTGATGTAAATTAATTTATTTAGATTAAAATGGAACATAATAAATGCTTCTTTAAAATTACACTACTAATTATCTATCATTATCGTAGTATTCGTGTTCTCAAAAAGCTCAACCGGTGGAGTCGAACGAGGACTGATTTATTGTAGGGAATTATTTTTAATCGATGCTAGGTTTTTTTGTGGAAAGAGGGATTCAACAATTTCTTCTCGATTTTTATAAAAATCATAATGATTTATGGCAAGCTGGTTAATCATCTAGTAACAGCGTGGTCGCATAACAAGTTAGTAATTTGTACACAAGTTATTACTTTAACATAGCCAATAGTTAAATCAGTGACCCAAAACCAAGTGCATCTGAATTTACAGAAATTATTTGATGAGCTCCCATTTCTCATATTTAAAATAACTCAACACATCATGCGCAAAAATTCGTATCGTTGCCGAAAGGTTTGATTTCAATCCAATTTAGCGAAATTTCTTTCTAATTAAAATATTTGTCAAACTAAAATGCAATTTATTTCTATGGAATCCGATTACGTGAAATTACTTGAACATTCACCTTTAGCAATCTAGAAGAAAATGTTGGGCCTACCTGTCTAATAAAATCTTGAAAAGGAACCGAAGCGATTTTTTCTAATTATATTAATTAGATTTCCCTAAATTATGCTTTATCAGAGCTCTCGCAAATTTAATAGATTATCAGCTGGTATTGCGATTAATCTGCATTTACTATGAAGCATCAATTTTATGGGATTTTGCGAAATCATCTGATTTTTCGCTTTATGACTGGCCTCTTAAAAACTAATAGCGCCTAAATCTTCCAAAATAAATATTTCAAGGTATTAAAATGAGGAATATAATATTTTGTACAATTAACAATTCAACATGAGTCATGGCATACTTTATTTTTTCATTGGGGTTTAGGTTGATTAAACTTTATGCGACTTAACATAAAGTAAGTTCTAACTAAGGTGTACCTCTTAGGTATGTATATAATAAAGAATATTTTCATAAAGGTTGCTTTCAAATTAGTTGAGTAGAAATTTTCATCCAAGGTTTTACAAATAATGAATAACGTAAATATTTAAGATAGCAACGAAAACGGAATGGCCTTAGATCGATGATATTAATCTTACATTTGTCTTATTCATGGGTGCTCTTATTTAGAATACGCGACCAAATCGGAGGATTTTAACGAAATTACAAATTTTTTATGAATAATCCTGTTTAACCAAGATTAAGCCATTCAACCAAAAAAAAGAAAAAAATTAAAACTCAATAATTAATTTTGAATGTAGGATTTTGACTTAAGTTTTTTATATTTATAGCTGCTGAAAGCAATTAATCTAAAATTGTGATAAAACTACTCTCTAATAATATTTATTTGACATATTATAGCTAGTTGTATCAAGTATTTATAGAAGTATTTTGGCCCTTTAATTCATTAAATCATTAATATCCGAATAAAGCGCAACACACTCAGGTAAAGGTCTGGAGCAGTGAAACCGCAAAAGGCTCTGTATATCAATTATGATTTATTAGATCGAATACATAGTTACATGGATAACTGTAGTAATTCTAGAAACCATTCTGCGAATAAATATGAAGATTTGAAGAAATATAAAAGAAATGAGACATATATACCATACATAGTCCACCTATTTTTATGGCTCGTAATGGTTGCCGCAACATTCATTAAAATGATATGATAATACATAAAAAATAAAGCATTAACTTTACTTCGTCAATAAAAAAAACGTTTATCCAGGACCAAAACTCAACGTCTGCAAAATTTTGAACCAGGTACCTCCCGATCCAAATGCCGCAAGCTTTTACCAATGTGCCGTTTGGTCGGTGTTGAGTTAATTTATGGGTATTAAACCTTATTAAGTATAGAAAAAAAAACTTGATTCAAACTAAAATCAAAACTGATTTAAAATTGATGTTTGAAGTTTTCAATCTTTCTTTGATTAAAAATAAGATTGGAAATTTCGGAATTGTAGCTTTAAAATACAACAAGTTATTAAGCTTCAGTTGGTAATGAGCGGACCGTCGTCATACTCATTCGATTTCTCACAGGGGAAATTAGCGAAGTTGCGCAAGCCTCCAAAAACAGGTAAAGAAATCTCAATTATCTTTGGTTATTATTATTTGACTACTTGAGTTTACTATTTTTTCCTGAGGAAATTTAGAATCAATCAACTTGATACTTAATACGCACAGATTGAAATATAATACATTTATTTGTTTTATACATTATCTACAAAAACATAACATGATGCAACTCAACTAAAAGCACTAACTCAATACTGTATCAAGTGAACAATTTTGAAATTTTTCGAAAAAATCTGAAAAAATCACAAAGAATCCACAAACATTTTGAACAATTTTGAACCATCTTTAATATCACGCGGAGTAACAACAACAAGTAACTACAGAGCCAATTGCAGCCAAATAATGCTCAAATTCGTAATATGGATTAGACCAAATATATTTCGAGGAGCCCGAAAAATCTCAAATATTCTTTAAAAATGTCATTGTTGGAATGAAAACTTAATTTTATATTCTGGCAACACTATTTGTTTTGTATTGTCAATTGTAAAATGAAAGTAGTTTTTTTGTTTAACCGACTTCCGGTTTGATCATTAATAAAACTAAACGTGTTTCATTCTTGGTGTATATAAAATATTTTATTTTCTGCGCAACCCAACAGGTTATGGGCCCAGAAAAGACGTAATTATTTTGGAAAATTTATACATTGAGAGTTGAGAGAAATATTTTATTTAATTGTTGATAAGAAAAGGAAAATGTCTTTGAAGAACTTGGCATTGGTCGATCGTCTTTAAAGTCGGGCAAATTTCGATGAGTGGAAGTTTGCTGTCGAGAATTTGTTAGTGTTGGATGGTTTATGGAAGAGAGTAGAGGGTACTGAAACCGAGGTGGATAAAGTTGCTCAAGCGAAAGCAAAACTAGATTTGTTGATTGATCCCAATTTGTGTGTACACATCAAAGAGGCCAAAAGTGCAAAAGATGTTTGGCAAAAGTTGATATCAACGTTTGATGATTCCGGACTCACAAGAAGAGTTGGACTTTTGAGGGAATTGACGACTACAAAGCTTGATCGTTGTTCATCGGTCGGTGAATATGTGAACAAAATTATTGGTACCGCTCATAAACTTAATTGGATTGGAATGAAGATGGATGACGAATGGGTGGGTAGTTTATTGTTAAGTGGATTACCTGAAAAGTTTCAACTCATGATTATGGCAATTGAAAGTAGCGGAATAAAAATATCAGCTAATGTGATTAAAATGAATGTGAACTATGAAGTTTTTGAAGTTTGTGTGCGCGATGTTTTGCATGTACCAAATTTATGTGCAAATTTGTTATCAGTTGGACAAATGATAGAAAATGGGAATCAAGTGCATTTTGTAAAAGACAAATGTTTTATTTATAATAGAAACAATCAGTTATTTGCGGTAGCATTTAAAATTGAAAAAATGTACAGTTTGTGTGTTCCTTCTTCAAGTAATAGTTGTTGTTTAACCGTGAGTAAAAATTTGTGGCATCGTAGACTAGGTCATACAAATTCCAAAAATTTAGAGAATCTCAAATCTCAGTCCACAATGGAATTTGACAATAAAACAACTGATTCGTGCATTTCGTGTTTGGAAGGTACACAGTCAAGAAAGCATTTTAAGGTATCAACGAGCGTCACAACTGATATTTTGCAGTTGATTCATGCTGATGTGTGTGGACCTATGGAAAAACAATCATTGGGAGGTGCAATGTATCATTTTTGGATGATTTTTCAAGAAAAATATTTGTGTATCCAATCAAAGCAAAAAGCGATGTCTTCGAGAAATTTTTAATATTTAAAAAAATGGTTCAAAATCAAACTGACAAGAAGGTTAAGGTGTTTAGAACCGATTGTGGTACAGAATTTTGCAATACAAAAATGAAATGATATTTTCAAGATAGCGGTATAGTACATCAGACTACAGCACATTATAGTCCACAACAGAATGGTAAATCGGAACGGATAAATAGAACCATAGTCGAAAAGGCTCGGTATCTTCTTTTGGATGCTGGACTTGAGAAATGTGTTTGGGCTGAAGCTGTTAATACGGCAGGATGGTGGTGTGATGGAGATTTGCCACATTTGAGAGTGTTTGGCATTGGTATATTTGTGCCCAAACCTAAACGATTAAAGTGGGATGTTAAATCTATTAGATGTATCATGGTGGGCTATTGTGATAATAGTAAAGCGTATCGATTGTATAATCCTAAATCACAAGATATAATCATCAGTAGAGATGTCATATTCCTGGATGATACAAAATATTCAGAGGTAAATAGGTCAACAAAATTCACTAACGATTCTCAGATGATCAAGATGTAGTGGGGAATTTATTTGGAAAACCCGATCATAATGGGAACGGTTCAGATCAAATGCTGATTGTTGATGAATTTGATCATGTGATGCCAGAGTTAACGAATGATATTAATGAACGTAATATATCTACATCGGAAAATGTATCTGACGACGCAAGGTTAGAAACAACAGTTGTTGATTCTGATTTAGATTATATGCCTGAAAGTGAAATTATTATTAATGAAGCAAATAGATTACGTCGAACGACGAGAATCTCAAAACGTCCTGAATTCAATTATTTCGTTTTGTATTTGGCGATTAAAGATGATTATAATGATCCAGAAACGTGTGATGAAGCTATGAGTAGAAATGATCATTCAAATTAGAAAGCTGCAATAGATGAATAATTTACTTCATTAAAGGTCAATGATACATGGGAGATTGTGGCTCTTCCTAGTGGTAAAAAACGTTGAATTCAATGTGGGTTTTTAAAACGAAGCGAGATACAGATGGTAAAATCTCACGGTATAAAGCAAGACTTGTAGCTAAGGGCTGCAATGAACGAAAAGGAGTTGTTTTTGAAGATACTTACCCTCCTGTTATAAGATACAATTCTCCACGGTATTTGCTGTCATTGGCTGTAAAGTTTGACCTATACATCGAACAATTGGATGCGGTAACGGCCTTTCTTCAGGGTGAACTATCTGAAGAGATATTTATAGTCCCGCCTAAGGGAATGAACATATCACAAAACAAAGTACTTCGGTTAAAAAAAAATCTATATATGGTTTGAAGCAATCTTCGAGAACATGGAATATGAAGTTGAGTGAGACTTTAAAGAAATTCGGTTTAAAACAATCTGATTATGATCCATGTGTATATTACAATAATGAATCAAGTGGAAAATTTTTGATAATTGCAGTATATGTGGATGATATTTTAATTTTCTCCAATAAAAAAAATGTATCTGGTGAATTGAAATGTTTTTTCAAAACACATTTCGATATGAAGGAGCTTGGAGAAGCGAAGTCGTTTTTAGGATTGAATCTAAATTATGATAAAGAAATTGGAACGTTAAGTATAGATCAACAACGGTATATTTCTGAAATTTTGGATCGTTTTGGAATGGCGGAATGTAATCCTGTTAAAACCCCAATGGATATGAATATTAAACTTAGTAAAGAACAGTGTCCAAAATCAAAAAAAGGAACAAATGAAATGATGAATGTGCCGTATCAAGAATTAATTGGAAGTTTATTATATACGCAGCACAAATAAGTAGGCCTGATATATGTTATGCCGTAAATTTCTTAAGTCGATTCAATAACAATCCCGGTATGTAGCAGTGGTTAGCTGCAAAAAGAGTATTGAGATATTTGAAAGGTACGATTAATGTAAAACTGATGCCGATTATGCAAATGATTTAGATGAACGAAAATCAGTAAGTGGTTACATTTTTGTTTCGCAAAATGGAGCAATTTCTTGGGCCTCAAGGAAACAAGCAACAGTTGCATTGTCGACAACAGAATCGGAATATGTATATTAGTCGGGTTTGCAGTTCAAGAAGCAATGTGGCTTAGGGGATTTCAAAGAGAGATAATGAATGAATCGCCATCTACATTGTTGTTAGGTGATAATCAAAGTGCGATTCATCTTGCATCAAATGAGTATTATCATCCCAAAACCAAGCATATTGATGTTCGTCATCATTTTATTAGGAAAGTTATCCAAGACGGTTCTATAAGGCTAAAGCATGTAACAACAGATAATATGATTGCAGATATTATGACCAAGCCGCTTCCTTCTGTCAAATATTTTGATTTTTCAAAATTAATGGGTTTAATTGAAATTTAGTTCTAGCGGGGATGTTGGAATGAAAACTTAAATTTATATGCTGGCAACACTATTTGTTTTGTATTGTCAATTGTAAAATTAAAGTAGCTTTTTGTTTAACCGACTTCCGGTTTGATCATTAATAAAACTAAACGTGTTTCATTCTTGGTGTATATACAATCTTTTATTTTCTGCACAACCCAACAGTCATCTGTGCAACTCAACGCATCTTCAAAATTTATCTTAACTGTATCTGTGTGAGATAGACTAACCAAACCTTGGAAAGCCTAAAAACAATAATCTCCATAAACCACTAAATCTGTAATAAGGGTTTTACCCTTGCATATTTCAAAAAAAAAAAATTTAAATATTCCAGAAATAAACTGAAAATCCTAGCATACAGTCATAAAACATCAAGAAATCAATAAGAATCTCGAATAATCTGACATGGGATTTTTATCAGCCTTCGCGAAACCTCGAATACTGCCGAAAATATGAGAATGACGTAATTTCGAATAAATCCAATTATACTCAACGATACTTAAATCTGAAAATTTAGATAAATTCAAAAATGTTGTATTTCGAGAAACTCTGCAATAGAATTAAACTCGAATAATATCGAATTCTATAATATTTCCAATAACAAATTTAAAAACCTCATAAAATCCTAGAAAAAAACGAAAATATCGATACATCAAATATCAAGCAAATTTCTAGTGTTGTAAGTTCTTGAATAATCGCGATATTCCAAAAAAAAAATCTCGTAAATCTTGAATTAGTTTAAATTAATTAACAACTTTAATATAAATTGGATAAAAATCAAAATTTTAACCGAAAGAATTTTTTTTAGAAATTCTCAAATAAGGTTTTCAAAGTTACGAATAACGAAACTTTAAAACGAATATAGAATTGGGCATGTATACCTTAAAGGTTAATAAAGTTTTACATAATGTTAAAATTATGACCAAATTGAAAATTTAATTAAATTTTAAAAAGGAAATGGATACGTTCTTGAAAATATTTATTAAAAATGAAATATTGGAGAGAGATTTAGGTTTTAGTATATTTTCAACTTTTACTTGAAGGGGGGATGTGGAATGCAGAATAAGAATTGTTATTTAGAATTATTTGCAAGGTCGAGATGGAACTTTGTTTGGAGGGTAAATTATATCAATCTGAAATATGAATTAAGAATTTCTATTTCTTTATTCCTTTCTATTAGTTTTACCCTTTAACGGGAATATAGGTACATATAATGAAGGGTGAATACTATGATCAGGATGTCAAATTTGATACAGTATACAACTTTAATCAATTTCAAATCAAGTTTTGTTTGGGTTTTAATCGATATTAGAGATTTAAATTAGCTCAACAACGAAACTTAGTTTAACCTAAAATTATTTGAAATGTATAAGAGATTTTAATTAATTCAGTTTTACGATTGAGTTTGATTAATGGTTTTTAATCACCAAAACAATTTTTGATGAATAAAACTAATAACTACGAGCGATAAAAGTTGATGTTTTTGAGAAAATGTCTCCCAATCACATTGTTCATCGCATAAGTTGCGAGACAAATTTTACAATAGGGCTTAGATACAATTTGAATATGAAAGATATCATGACGAAAAGAAATAGACTAAAACGTAAAACAAAAAAACTAAACTAAAAGACTAAAGGTAAAACAAAAAAAAAATATACCGCTACGTGTCACGTATTCTATATATAATATAATTAATAATCAACTTTTGGAAAAATCAACAAAAAAAAATTTTTATCGGAACTTATTTTTGTGTACACAATAATCGATTAAAATTTTAAACATTTGCATACACCTAATTTAGGGAGTGTTAATATATTTTTAACAATATACACAATTAGCATATACATGAAAAATGATTTACATTACCCATTGTTATATGAAATATAAAACGATCGTTGTCGAAAACTAAGTCACACCTCACATAAAAAAATATTATACACAATAAAACATCACAAATTATTTTATATAAGCACATTAATTTATAACCTTGATCACAATAACAATAAATATATAGCATATATGATAAACATATGATAATGCCTTTTGATAACCATCAACTATAGAATTTTATTGATCACACAAAATCATAACACGCACACATTTTGTTTTCGTTGGTGCTTTATAAAATAAAAAAATTAAAAAAAAAATGTAAGCGATCACTAAAGAAACCGCAAATACTATTTCGTTTAGTTTGTAAACGAGTAACACAAACTAGATAGCTCACAAACTAAACAAATAAAAAAAAAAAATTTTAGTAGCTAGTACAATTAAAAAAAATTAAACAATAAAAATTATTTTATGTCTTGATCGTATTTCTTAAATAACGACATCTCTTTAAACATCAATAGACGACGCGGATCGTATTATATGACGAAACACAAGAGTACTATATTTATACAATAAAAACGATCAAGCGAAAAACGTGACAAATTTGATCGTGAAATAAAATATTTTACGGTTTTTTCCGGTATTTATTTATGTTTAATTATACGCGAAAATTGGTTTAAGACTAATTTTTTGGCCCAAAAATATACAAAATAAACATTTCGGGTAACATAAAAATGAAAACAGATCTTAATTTGTATTGTCAAGGTTATTGCGTAAATTAAATGGCCATAAAACATTTGGGATACCGTTACTCAATATATTTTAACCCTTTTACTGTTAACATAAGTAGTAACAAAGAAAAAAGTCCTTGGTCTCTTATTCATGTCAAATAAATATAAAATCAATTATGTAAAGAATGTTTTTTTCTTTAGTTTAGCATAAACATTGGTCTGGAGTTATAAATACAAAATTAAAAGATAACACACAAAAGTAATTCTTGAGTCAACCCACGTATTATAAAATATTCCCGGTTCAATTTGAAGTATATGAATATGTAAACATAATATGTGCGATACGCGTATATATGTATGTATATAAAAATTCAAAACAATTTACCCAAAAAAAAAAAAAAATCATAATATTATCCTACCTGTAATATCCATTCTGGAAAATAACAACAGCAGAAAATGTATGTATATCTGAAAAATAAAAATAAAAATACCCTTCAATATAATTTAAAGGTTCAAAGTTATGTATGTATATTGTACAACAACAAAACTTATAATAAATTCAACTATATACCTACAGCCAAAAAAAAATAAAAACAACAAACTGATAAAAACCAATTGAATTTTTTTTCCACTTTATCTCATAAAAAATTTTCCATTTTCTAAAATAAACGAACGAAAGGAAAAACAACAAAATTCACCCAACAAACAAAATAATAAAAAAATGGCGAATAGCTAGGTAAAAAACGTAATCCTTTGAAATGAATTTTTGTTTAGCTCTCTTCTTGTTTTGTTTACAGCTTAAATCTGTATATGTATGTATATATAGCAGTAACCTATACATGATTATTTCGATCAATGAAAATAATTTTCATTTAAACTTACATATACAATATACCAATAGGATTCAATTTATATTATATGCGACATCTATTGTTAACTTGAAAAACTACTTAAATCCCAATTCGATTAAACTTATTAGAATTCTTTTTAAGAGTTGAAGAATCATTTACAATGTTTTATAAATAACATCAAAAGCTTTTCAACATCATTCCCATTTTTATATTATACACGTTGGTTATATAATACATATACATAACGCATTATTATCTTTTATCCCCTCGAAAAACACAACATATTTTGTGAAAAGAAAAACAAAAAAAAATTTTTTTATCATTTACATCGTCAACTCTTTATCTGAACCGTATATATTACATACACATATTTATGTTTTTAGTTGATATTCCGAAATTGTACCGCATTGCGCGAATAAAATTCATAACAACGGACAATTTTTTTGTTTATCTAAACTTTTAAAGATATTTTTGTGTAATCGGTTGTTTTCATTTATTTTTCTGCACAAAATTTTTATTATATTTTGAAAAATTTTCTAGTTGACAAAAATATGTTTATGGTCGTTTAGTTTTTTTTTTTTATATCCTTGAATGCCGACGAAACTTTGCGATTTTTAGCAGTTTTGCTTTCAACTCAAAACAGTCGATTTAGTAATACCATATAAAAAAACTGGAAGTCAAAAATCGAATATAATTATTACATGTAACGTAATGTAGTGGTGATTACGCCATGGGTCGAGTAAAGAATCACAATGCAGTCCTGTTCCTATCACATAAGTAGTTGAAAATCTTGCGATGAATTTTGACGCAAGTTTTGCCTCGAGGCCTATACGATTTTAACTTACATTTTATTCTGATGTAAGACAAAAATAAAAAATGTATTTGATACAATTACTACTAAATGCGATGTAAAGTTGCAACTAAATAATGCGCAGGCGCATTTACCGTTCATCGAGGCACTTACGGCGCTATTTAAGCCTTATTTTTATGTAAGGTAGGCATTCAAAAAAAAATTTGATTCAAATTACTACTATGTTTGTTGCAAAGCTTCCGTTTAAATGTCAGATATGAGGAACACGGTATATTACAGTCGTAATAAGAAAAGTAAATCATGGATTCATTGGACATAATCTTGGTTCAATATTTGGTTTATATGAAATTTATGTTAAATGTTGCAACTTCTAGAAGAAATTCTAAAATATTATTTCAGAAATCAAATAATTTAAATCATTGGCCGCGTTAAGTATAGCGCTGCGATGTAGAATTTCCTCATTGCTAAAAGCAATTCATTTAAATCATTAAATATTGAGCAAATAGTGAGTGTCGTAAGTGATTCGGAGTAAATCGGAGTTTTTAAAGAAGATATGTAGATGGTTGTGCAAGAGCCGGTTTGAAATGGTTATTATTATGCAAAAAACAATATCGCCAATTATATGTAAATAAACATAAAATTATATGTATACTATTTGTAGAAATTAATGTCAGCAATTATTATTGAAGGTAGAGATCGCTTTAACATTTGTAAGGGAATATGACCTTACTTCAGCGGAGTTACTGGTGATATTTTATTTTATTGAAAGGTCTTGAGATTTTTATTTTATTGAAAGGTCTTTAATGCAAACTTTATATTGTATTTGGTTAGTAAAGAAATTAAAAATATTCAATAAGTTTCTTAAATTCTGTAAATCCTGTAAATTCGATAAATTTTATAAATTCTGCAAATTATACAAATCTCAAAAAAATTATAAATTCTATAAATTGTATGATAATATAAATTTTAAATTTTGTAGATTCTTTAAAACTTATTTATTCTAAATATTCCATAATTTCTATAGATTTTCTAAACTTTATAAATTCTTTGAATGCTACAAATTTTATAAATATTATAATTTCTTTAAATTTTGAAAATTCTATAAATCGAATGAATAAAGTCTAAAAATTTAGTAAGTTCTTTAAATTCAACAAGTACCATATCTATGCTTTAGATTTCATTTTTTTTTTAAATGCTTTAGGTATTCATAAAACGAAATAATATTTAGATCTCCAAGTATTGACGATTGTAAAAGTGGAAAAAGCGCCTCTTACAGTAGTTAAACAAATTGAAGCGGATACATACAAATTGCGACGCAACCATTGTAAAAGTCCTATCAACGCTCCTGCGAAAAATAGAAAAAATGAGGTAGATACATAAAAATCGTCTCGATAGCTGCAATCGAGAGCCGTCATTTTTCTACGCCTAAATTTAAATTTGACGTGCTGGTAAACTAAACTTATTTAACATCACACTATCAGTTTTAATTCAATTGTTTAGCGAAAACTTGATATAAAAAATATTTGGCTCTACCTATTTATACGGAGTGCTATCGGGAGCCACTTTTTATGTGGCGGCTCTTGATATAGTAGCTCTCCGGAGCGAATAAAAAAACGCAGCTATAGTTAACTTTGCTTCGGAATATAAATATACATAAGTTTGAATTTAATTTTGACTATTTGAGTCTGATAATGTTATTAGCTTATACTAATACTTAAACTAATTATTTTAAAATGAACCAAAATTAAATACAAATTGGCTTATTAACACTAAAGCCGTTGAAAAAGCATGTTTTCCACAAATTGTGAATGTTTATCAAATCAATTTTTGTTTTTGGTTGTAGTCTAGCAGTGCGATATCTTCGAGGAATATTTAAAATTAGTTTCAGAAACTTGTTTTGAATAATTTGAATTTTTTTTTTGTGCATATTTGCGGCACTCCACCACAACGGACAACCATACAAAATTTCACTCAAAATTACTGATTGGTAAACAAAAAGATTATTATCTATGGAAAGCTTACTTTTTTTATTTATGATACGATAGAGCATGAATAATAATCTAGAAACTTTGCTGGTGACAAAGTTAATGTGATTTTTAATTGTCACTTTTGGATCCAGGAGTATGTCAAGATACTTGTCTTGTTTTTTCCAGTTTACTGGCTGGCCATTTATAGTTATGTTAGCTTGAGGTAATTTAGAAATAATTTCAGCATTTAAACACAGTCCCCATATTTGAAAGTAAGAAATTAATACTTAATTGTAGTTACGTAATTGTAGTCAAATTATATCTTGGGAGAATATATCAGATGTGAAAATTTAAGAGTCATCTGCAAACAGAGCAATCCCACAATCATCCAAGGGTGGAATATCATTTAGGAAGACACAAAATAATGTTGAGCTTATTAGAGAACCCTGAGAAACACCTGCACATGTATTCATCAATCCAGATTTAGAGTTTAGGATCTGAACATAAAATTTCCTATTTGAGAAATACGACCACAGTAATTTAATGATGTAAATAGGTAGGAGCCCGTTTATCCATATTGAATCAAAAGCTTTTTCTATAGCTCAAGAAGAATCATCCCTGTAGATTTGTTAACATTTTGTAGATTTATAAGATAATTAATAATACGATGAACTTGGTGAATTGAAAAATGTTTGTGTCGAAAACCGAATTATTGAGGGATCAAACTGTTGTTTGTTTCTAAGTGATCACTGAGTCTGTTTTTCATTACACATTCGAAAACTTTGCTTACTAAGCAAGAAGGCAAATAAATAGGGTTATGCTCGTAATAATCATCAATGTTTTGAAGACTTCTTTTTATCTCGTCGAGTTCAATCACATTAGGAGACAGTCCCTAGTTTTTTTTTTGGAACATCTCAGCGAGGATTTCACATTTTTCTGAAGTCGAAATTATTTTGCTATTGTCTAGTGGGTTTATTAAAGGAGGAATAGATGAATGTTTTTTTTTTTAACCGTATTGTATGCCACTAGTGTATGGAACATTTAATCAGTTGGCTCAGTTTGCTTTGCCATTTTTAAATATACTATTGATGATCTCATATATATTTTCCTGATAACGTGGTTTAATAAATTAAATATGTTTTTTAGATAGGGATAGCATTTTCGGATCCACTATCTCCGTCTAATGTTTCGAAGTATTATCAATGACAATACTTCATTTGAAATTATTAATTTTGAGATACAAGAATTAAAATAATCAATAGCTGCATCAATTAGATTATAGTCGGTCGTAGTTTCAGAGAAATTAAAAGCATAGATTTGTTCATCAATTATTTATTGATACATAATCCAGTCTGTATGTAAATAGTCATATGACTTAGTAGAAGGTTCAATATGTGAAGTAGTCTTGTTCACCCAACAAACAAGAGGCAAATCGTGAGAATTTAATTCATTTTTGTTTCGATTTTGCTAACCGGAATCGGGCTGCTCGATATAAAAGGATCTAATGTACGTTAGTAAGTTAGCTAAGATTGTGTCTAAAATTTCGACGGCTAGAGTACAGGGAGTAGCAGCAATTAAATATTTTTAATACTTTGTAGGAATAGGTTAGGAAGAACCGAATGCTGAATGATATTTTTAATAGCTATAGCAACTCAACCACCGGATTGGTCAATTCGATTATTCCGATATACCTGATAGTTTGGTAAGTTAAAAGCCGTGGCTTTTTTTTTATTCACGCTACGAGCGTTCCAAGCGCAGAGTATTTGATTATTTTGTAAAGACATATTTTAGGGATGTAGCTTAAATAATCTGAAGCTGTTCTGCGGGGGTACTACATCTCCTGAGTTCATCCATGACATTATTAAGAATTAAAAGTAATCCCGTTGAAGTATATAATTTTGTACTATACAGTTAATCAGCTTGTCGAGGGTTGATAGGCGATATATTATTCTGAAGAATATCAGCAAAGGATGGACGTCCAGTTTGCTCTTCCGGTGTTGTTGTTGGTTCAACGTTACGGCTGTTATTTACCAGATTAGGAAAATTGTTTGCTGACCAATTAAAATTCTTAATAGATGATTTGGAATTTTTTTGATTAATTTCTTCTCTAATACAAAGAAACTCGAACCTTTATGGACAAACCACCGAATTGGCAGACTGGTTTCCGTTACAGTTTGCACAAAGAAATTCAGTATCGGTATCTTTAATTGGCAGTTGCTCGTAGTGTGTTCATACATACTATACAATAGTTTATACATTGTGTCAGACGTTCGTGTCTTTTATGAAGTATAAAATTACATGTGATGTTACCAATACTGCGAATATTTTTTAGATGGTTGAAAGTAATTGAATTCGGAAAAGAAGCAAAACAGATAGCACAATCATATGATCTACTATTTTTGGGTAATACTTTTGTAATTCTTGATGGGTTGAGTCCAGCTTCTTTAATGCACTTTTCAACTTCATCGATTTGTATATGAGAAAAATTCTGCAGTTACTTTTTTTAATTCATCAGTAAATTGTTTATAATATGCAAAGTCATAAACTGACACTTTAAGCGCAATGGATGTCAATTTCATTTGAAATTTTACGATTTTTATAGATTTCATTATTTGTCTAATAGTGTTAGAATCCAGTTTTGTTACGATCGGAGGTAATTTGGGTTGTTTTTATAACTATTTGATATGTCATTGTTTTAAGCTAGAGTTGGATTGTTAATTGATTCATGCAATAAACCATCAATCTTATTGCTTGTTGTTATTGGATATGAAAACGGATATGATCCACTCCCGTCATTCGATTTTTGATTCGTACCTGTAGCAGGTTTGAGTTTCTTATCAAGATGCACAAGTTTTGGATCACAATGAAATAAATCACTACATTATTGCCTTTTTAGCATAATTCAAATAACTTAATCACTTCACAATATTTATCAATGATTGCTATTCATAAAATCACAAGAAAGTTTATTGTAGAATACATTTTATCAATAATTGAACATACTCTAAAATTTTATTGATAATTTTGTATTTTACAGAATACTTGCGAACACAAATATTGTTTTACGTCTGTACTAAACAAGAAACGACGTGCGAATGGTTTAATTTTCATAATTTCTGTAACTTCGATAAAGTCTATAAATCTTAAGAATCTGATAAATTCTACAAATTACGTAAATTCCGTCAATTCTATAAGTTCTATCAATTTTACAAAATCTATAAATTTAATATAAATGGTTTCAATTTGTGAGTTCTATAAATTCGGCAAACTCGATAATTTCTATAAATTCAATAAATTCTATATGTTCTATGAATTCTATAAGGCCTAAAAATTCAGTAAGTTGTTTAAATTCTTTAAATCCTATAAATTCTGTAAAATCGATAAATTCTGTAAATTTTAATAAGCAGTCAAACTCTATAAATTCTATCAATTCTATAAATCTTACAAATTCTAAAATCTTTACAAATTCTTTATATTTTGAAAATTCTAAGTTCAAAAAATGGTTTTAAGTGACAGAGTTCTATAAATTCTAAAAATTCAAATTGTTTTTCCATTTTTTTTTCTTTTTCTTAAACTTCCCTAATTGCTACAAATACTTTAAACTCTGTAAATCCAGAATTTCTAAAAATTGTTTATTTGTTCTTTTCAAATGTAAGCGACTGTTGTCATCGGCCAAAAATGCTTATTTATTCTAAAAGCTCCTTTCACCTCCACCTAGGTATGTTTAAACACTGGAAACAAGTGTACATTGATTTTTAAACGTTTATATTGTATTATATTACGGAATTCTAACTATGTATGGCAAAATTTAGATTTACATAAAAATCGGGGCAGGCTCTACTCATGAGGAATATATAAGTAAAGGGAGGAGAGTTGTCAAAATGACCAAGACCATTTTTATAATTTTAAGGCAGCATCGAAAAGCTGGACTTCAACCATTTCATTCAAAATTAAGTTGATTCAAACCAACAAAGTCAAATGTTTTGTATGTATTTTTGGAAAAAAATACTTATATCTTTCCCACTATGCTTTGTAAAGAAGGTTAAATTACCACAAGAAACTAAAAATGTTTTTATACGACATTTGTAATTAATTCATGTAATTATACATATGTGGTTAATAAGTAGCATTATAATTGTTATAATGAAAGCTTGGTTGCAATCAACTAATAAAATTAATCATGTCAGCTATTCTGCCGGAGACCAGAGTTTGCCAGAAGAAGACGCAACATATGGTAATGCATTTCTACATGGTACCAAGAAGCGTATTTTACCGTTAATCCTTATTTGCATAACATTATAGGAAAGAAAAAGGAGCAAAAATTAAACATAAACATTAAATCATTTGAGGAATTTGTGATACACAAAGTAACTTAATTTGATGCAATTGTACCATATAGTTATAAACAGCGCTGATTGCCATTGCATTCGATACTAATAGTGTCCTAATTCTGTTTGATGCAAAGCTTACATCGAGATCGCTTTTTTGATCTAATTAGTAATTCAATTTTATTCGATACAATGGTTACATCTAAATTTCAGTTTCGATCCAAATAATATTGAAACAGATTTCGAAGCAAGGCTTGTATCATAAAATGATGTAAACTACAATTGGATCAATAAGCGATGCTAATAGCATTGTATATAACGAATATTTTCAACTGTGATGAATCAGATCAAATGATGAGTTAACAAATTAGAACTTAAGCGATCCGTTCAGTTTTTCAGCCAATTTTACTTAGTTCGATGTAATAAATTTTCAGGAGTAACACGCTACAACAAAATTTTGTGTATTTTTTTTTTTTTGCGTTAATTACCAAAACTAAAGATATCACTGATATTTAAGTACCACAATGACGCAAAATCTTCTGTACCTAAAGACTTAATAGTTGTTAGCCCCAACGACTTAAGGGAATTTCCTACTAGTCCTATAGTGTATAAATATGCTTACCATTGCGATAAACCAAATCTCAGCACGGATTTCGCCATAATAATTAGCCAATTTAAAATTACCATGATTAATCACGTTTTTACTTTTGCATAATTTATATAAATTTTTTGTTAGGTGTATGACAACATTTAAATTTTATTCGGACGTGTTTTATTACTTATGGTTATATGTATATCGTTTGTTTCCTGTGAAGTTTATTCCTATCGGGCCCCTGCTCTATAACACTTAAATAGAAAACAATTATTTTTTTAAATTCCAAATACATACAGGTTATATTGCGAACAAGAAAAAAAGTCACTAGAGCAGACAGTTTATACAATTTTGTCTAATTCATGGTTCAATTAAATTTTACTGCTGTTTGGTACCTAGTGTTGGATCCAAGCGCACATTCGCGTCATGAATCAACGTAGAAAGTCGTTCGGTTTACGATTGATCTTTTAAAATTATTACGTTAAATAAGATTCTTTTGTTTGACTTTTCACAGACAGTCAACTCACAAAAACTCAATGGTCTATGGATGTTTTTCAATATTATTTCATCCGTAATAACCTCAATTTTGAGTCGAATAAAAATGCTTCATGGTGTACCTAGATTTTTAGATAGTGCTTCAAGTATACAAGTATATTTTTTTTATAACCATAGAACATATCCCTTAGTTATTCAGCCAATTTTCTTTAATATACCATATTTTTAGCAATCGATACGGCCTGTTCCGCCAAACCATTATCCTGCGGGTAATTTGGAATAGAAAATGTAGAGTTAAAATTACATTCATAGCAAATTTCTTATATTGATAAATATTAAAGGGATGATCTGATAATTCGGAACTTATATTTCTGTGGGTATACGGAATTTGGTTTTCCAAAGTAATCACGATTGGGTGTTGTGAATGTGAAAGTAGTGTTACTAGCTTTTCCTTCAAATCAATTTAAATCCACTGAAAGAGCTACATACATTAAATAAAAAATAAAAAAAACAAAAATGCAGAATCAGTGATAGGCAGCCAGCAATTTAGAAGCGAATATTTGTAATACTGGTGATGTACTGATATTCGATTTAATATTTTGAAATTCCGTCGAATGCGTTTCATTCCATTGCCATTTAAGATTTTTTTTCGTTAGCCCTCGAAGATCAGCAGTTCTTGTTTGGAATGTATTTTGCTAGAAATTTGGATATTTCCAAGATGCGCTTAATGTCGCGCTTATTAAAGCCAAGTATTGAAATTTCTTTAATTGTCTTTAGCTACTTATCATCTGGCCTTATTGCGCCATTTGTAATTCTTTGTCTCATAAAACATACTTCCGCTGTTTTCTATCGGATTGTTTTTTGTTCTAGTTAAATTTAACATTAAAATCCGTTGCTGTTCTTAGTACTTTGAGCAATTTTTCAGTTTCGTTTCGTCGATTAATTAGCTTCGGATCAAGTCAGGTTCTTAATACCACAACAGGTTTTCAAAATTTGGCTTATTTATATGACTGAAAACGCTTTCCATCGGTCTTAATTGTTCCTTATGTTTATCATGCAAACTACAAGGAATTCTCTTTTAATTTTATTATTTAAATAAATAAATAATAAAAAAATGATCTTAGAGGAGATAGTGAAAATCTTGAAAATTGAATAAATATCACGTGTGTTTTTGTTTTCTCAATTTAACGTGAAGTGAATTTTGAACAATTGAACAATAGAAAAAAAAAACATTTTCAAAAAATAAGTAACAGTATTGCTCAGGTACCATTAGACAGGTATTTTCACATTACTTGAATTGTGGACGGTGAAATGAGGCACACATTTGTTTCATTTTGTTTTATTTTATTTTATTTTATTTAATGGCGTGTAGCTTTGGTAAAGGGAATTTTGGTTGTTTCCGGAATATTTTAGAATGGCCCAAGACAGTATCAAGTGGGTTTTGTTTGGTTGTTTCTGTGGGTTGTACCAAGATTTGGTAGTTTTTTATAACAAAACTAAAATTTAATAGTCTGTTAAATCAGTTTTGTTTTGCGTGATGAAATGATTGTTATGGGTGTGTCCGAAATGGCAAATGTGCATTTAGCGAAGACACATTTAAGAAACTACATGCGATGTAGTTTTTATATGGAATTTTTATACATCTCTTTGATGTCAATTTATATTTTAACTAACCATATTTATCGATTTATTATTTTGTTAATCAGCCATAACTCCCCAGATTTCCACTATGAGACCACTACTATCATTAATATTGCTTATGATTACAAATTTTTGATGTAAATTATGATTATTACTATTTTTGCATTCTTCATAATATATCGCTTGTTGATGGTTTACTAGGTTATGCCTTACCATAACGTTTATATGATTCATACGACGTGGTTTATTTTCATTTTTTTTCTGGTTAGTTCGACACACGGAAGCAAAATGCGGGTTTTTTCAGTTTCCACTGAAGTGAATACAAGTTATTGATTTATTTTTAAATGCTGTTTTCTCATTCTCTCATTGTTTCTCATCAATTTTAGCGTTTGCCTTTTCTTCAATGTTTTTTTATTTTTCTCTGCCAATTCAGCAATTTTGCATTTAACATTTAGGCTTTATATGATTTAGGTTTATTGTTTTTTAGAATTCAATAATTTTAATTACGAACGTTTGCCAAAAATTCCCAAAATTATTATTTTATCGCCCCTCCAATGATTTATGATTGTATGTAGTCGAGCGTCTAAACTTAGAGAATTTATTCTGGTTGTGCAGTTCCATTTCAAATTGACAAAATGGCTAACCTTGCTGTTGCACAGTATTATGAAACGTTTACATGATGACTTTTTATTCAGATTGAAATATTCGTCAAACTGTTTAAATATATTCTATAACATTTCATCTTTATTTGAATTAAATGAATTAAAGATGTCGAATCTTTTCGCACCCACGTATCGGAGACCAACATTTTCCTGGCTCGTCAAAATCCTTTGGCTCAAGTTCACCGAGTAATGCTTTGCCCTCCATTTTCGCAATATTATTACCAATATTCTGCATTTTCCAAATTTAATTTTTAACAGAGCTTGGCTTTTGAACTTTAATTCACATCTGAAACTATTTTTCAAGTTTAAATAATTCCACAATTGTATCAGTTTTCTTGTATATATAATCACAGAACATATTCCGTTACAACCCATTTCTCAACTGCTCCTTCGAACAAACTAATAAATCTCAACCCTACATACAAATATCCTCTCTATTTATAAATTGGCACATTGAAATACCCTAACAACAACAATATTGTTACGGATAATAGTGGAAAATCGCACGAGATCGATTAATATTCCAGCTTAAAACTATTTATAAAATTTATCTACAACCACTTTCTTGGCCTTCTTGACCAAAAGGATTTTTTTAGTTCAAAATAATAAGCGGTAACTTATCACATACATTTTTTTGTGCTGCCTTTTGGATAAGCAGACGAAAAATTTCTAACCCTTTGGTTTTAAGCTATATGTATATGCGAACTCAAATGAATACTATTATACTCAATTTTCTTTCATTTTTGTTTAAACAGCAATTAACGTTCGAGCCTAAAATTAAAACACAAGGAAGTAATATTTTCTAGCTGGCTCAACAATCCATAGGTTATGGAGGTCTCATAAAAAGATAAGAATAATTAGCCCAAAAATATGTTTTTCCAGTAACTTAATATAAATTTTCAAACATTTCTTGAGACCTGGAGCAAGAGAATCTCACTTTTGCTTTAAATAAGTTGGTTCAGGTCCTACCGACATTGTAATGACATTGAAATAAGTTGGTTCAGGTCCTACCGTCATAATTGGTTCCCAGATTTTTAAGAATAAAAAAGTCAGACATTATGCAAATTATCTTCTGATCGCTGAAAATTTACAGTTTCATTGACTTCGCAATGCTCCAATTCGAGGCGGATAAATGTATTACATTTATACCGTATGTAGTATTTGAATTTACTCCCATTGAATTTCATTGAACGATATTTTTTATATTTCATTTGTTTCAAAATTTCAAACAAAAATTAGGCTATTTTCAAAAACCACGCAATTCTGCTAAAATTAACACTCTACCTATATTTATAGTGGGTAGGTTTTCAAAGTATTGTAAATTATAAGCGTAGAGGAGTTGTTGGATTAGAGTTGAACCCTTACTTAAATATTCACACTTCTTTGATTTTGACAAAATATCTTTACGCTTCTAACTCTGTGAATAGTGCGTAAAAAGTTAAACAACAATGATGACCCAAGTTATTAATTAATTTCTAGTCTCAGACGATTGAAGTTCAAATATTTTAAGCCTGACTTCACAGTTGAGGCGGCTACTGAAAGGCCTGCATCTGTTCATGGTAAATTTCCGCTTTATCCTCTCAATTTGAGCCTTATAAGATTCGTAGTAGGGGAACCAAATTTAACAACAGTATTCTAAGCCACTCACTGATAGAAAAAACTGGATAATTACAAATAAAAACAATGGTTACATTAAAGATACACTATGATTGTTTTTCAAACCGACCTAGCGCTTGATTAATAATACAAAATTTGTTGGGCCATTTTCCAAATTATAACATAGCGAAAGGTAAATTCAAACTAAATGCTATAGTTATTGGCCGGTTATTATAATCTTAGCTATAAAGTTGATTTTTCGGCATTTTTTATAGACAAATATATTAATTGTTCATGGCAATCCCAATATTTTCGATTTGGTAAATCAGAAAAATATAGAGGCCAATCGCTCTCAATATATCTACTGAAAAAAGTAGAAATATCTTCCCCCCTCCCCGTAATTTTAATTTTGGCTGAAGGCCCAGAGTTATACCAATGTATAACTCTGCAAAAATGAGAACCCTCCATGAGTTCTGTTGGTAGTTTGGTTTCGTACTGAAAAGTATGGTCTACTCATCAGGCAGCTACGACCAAACTACAAAAATTTCCACTCTAACCACATACATTAAGTATCTGGCCAGAACGTACTGACATAGCGAATTATTATTCAACTACATCAAATATAAAAACCCATGGAGAAACCTCATTTGTGTGTGTATTATGCCCACACGAATATTTTTTAAGAATTTAATTTGTCTGTCTGTAATAAAGTTGATTTTTCGGCATTTTTTATAGACAAATAAAAAAGAAAGTTTCTCATTTTTGCAGAGTTATACATTGGTATAACTCTGGGCCTTCACCCAAAATTAAAATCACGGGGAGGGGGGAAGATATTTCTACTTTTTTCAGTAGATATATTGAGAGCGATTGGCCTCTATATTTTTCTGATTTACCAAATCGAAAATATTGGGATTGCCATGAACAATTAATATATTTGTCTATAAAAAATGCCGAAAAATCAACTTTATTACAGACAGACAAATTAAATTCTTAACAATCTTAGCTATACACATTTTGCTTAACTATGATTTTGTTTACCAAATTATTTAAGCACTATCAGGTTAATCCAACCTGCAATTCTAATATTCACATAACCACGCACAAATTGCTCATTAGTAACCAAAGGTATTATGCAACAACCGAGAACTGTTTCGTATTGAAGCAACGCTGGTTTGCCATAAACACAAATTGCCTGCTTACTTCATTAAGAAGTAAAACTATTGAATTTCCTGTCGACCACCTGTATTCTCAGCTCAAACATTTGAACTAGTCAACCTTCTCAATCAGGAGAGTTCATAGGCAAATATAAAATATCTGCTCACTAGGTGTAAATCCTTCTGCTCTACATCAGTCAATACTGGTAATCAAACTCAAGCCGAAGAATTCTTCGATCGAATAACAGTTTTGCACTGCGAAGTGATTCTATTTAGAAAGAACCATTTCACTGTAACTATTGCAAATGGCTTAAGTTCGAAAATCAATTTACAGATGCATTTCATAACAATGATGCTTGACAAGTGGCCAAACTTTATTATCTGAAAGGATTTTTAAAGGGTGCAGCTGCTAATTTGATTCGACATCTTCCATTGTGTGAAATGAGTTACATCGAAGCTCGGAGCAAGCTGAAAGACCGACACGATCGGAAAAATTGTTACCCAAAGGAATTGATTCAACTGTTCATGAATTAATTTAATATGCAAGGTTCTAATGTAAAATAAATATACGAAGCGATACGTCTGATGAAGTGATAAGAGCAATCGAGCACCGAGCATCAATTTTGAACCGAAGGATCCGTCGCAGGTTTTTATATTGTTATATAAATTAGACTTGGAAACATAAAAGGCTTGGGTGCAGGAGTCTAAAGAAATGGAGATTCTCGAGGATTCGGGAATTGTGAAGTATAGTACAATTTTAAGGTTTTTTGGATTTAGGATGTCGGATGAAGAAATTCTTTACAATGTCTAAAAATTAACCAAAATAATTTATGAGCTTTTGTACAACTAGTCACTGTAGGAGATAAGGTTTGAGTTGTATGGAAAATTTATAGGTTAACATTGAGCGTATGCAATATTTAGTAATATTAAGTCTTACTTTATTTGCATTACTGCCACATTAAAAGATTTTGCAAATCATACTGAAGTTTCAAACAGCGAGCAGCGTCATTCATATTGATGAACATTTTTAGATCATCACCGTAAAATAAATATCAAGTAGACAAAACGATTACCAAATCGTTGATAGAAACAAGAAATAAGAGAAGGCCAAGAGTAGAACTGGGAGACACTTTTTACGAAAATAATTCGTTTGTTTACCAAACGATGCAGTATATAAATTATAAATAATAGTTAACCATAGGAAAAATGAAAATTATTTAAAGAAAAGAAATTTAAATATTAGTAAGCTCATAATAATTGTGTTACCTATGGTTAAATTCAAGCCAAAATTTATCCCCGGTTAACTAAATTTGGTAATTGTTGAAATAATAATTGTTTATAGGTAATTTTTAAATTTGTAATTTTGTTTTTAAATTTTAAGTAATTCGTTAACAATTTTTAACTTTATGAATATCTTCAAAAAAATCGAAAATTCTTAAATTCCTTAGAACATTAAAATAATTTTGAACAGAGTTCTTAATTGTTTTGTTTAAGTTACTAATTTTTTGAACTCTACAAATTATAAAATTTATGTAACTTTTGAACTTTTTATGTTTCTTTAGTGGGTAAACATGCTCAATTAAGAAGGAAAACCAAAAATGTTAAACTTTTTCGGATAAACCCACTCAGAAAATACAGCCTTTTGTGAAAGGAAGACGAATGTTATGTTTGGATGCTATCTTTTGGATTTCTTTTGTTTTGGTTTTATAAGGTGCAAAATATTATCTCAAGCGCCGAGTTCCATAAACATAACTTTAGTTTTCTCGCTCAAAATCTTGGAATGATCATCAAATCAAGATTGTAAATTAATCATATCAGAATTAATGTGGTTCGATATTTTAAAAGCACTACAATCATAAGCTTAATGTCATGTCATCCGCAAAAGCAATGATTTTGTATTTTTAATTGCAATTAAAAGGCAAGCTAGAAGAATTTTCAATTTAATCCCATTTTTATTCTCCATATGAACCCCAATTAAAAATTCTATTATAACTGATTCAGTATTTTTATCAAACCTAAAATCAAATTAAAATTACTACGTAACACGTAACTATAAAGCTTTTTCCATAATTTTTTTAATTGCTGGCTGCAGGAGGATTATTAGAGGGATAATTATCGTTCAACAATTTATTGCCCTTTTTAAACAAAGGAATTACAATGTACCAGATTTTTAATTAACCGTATTTGTATAATTTATAAAATGTACTAAAATTAGAGGCAAATATTGTTGTTGTTGGTACTTATTCCTAGAATAACAAAACGGTAGGCAAATTATTGCTTAATTGGTTATCCTTAAAATCAGAAACCATATTAGAAAAATATAAACCAAAGGTGTTTGCTATTGATTCAAAAGCCGTCAAAATTACAGAATCTATATTTATCTAAAACTATCACCTAAAATTTGATTAACAGCATACCATTTTTCTACTATTCACATCGTGGTATTTTATTATGGTAGAATGTGAACTTGTCAAAAATTATCAGGTTTTTGGCATACCCTATGAAAATTTTTGCAGTTTTTCTTAGCAGGAAACTTCTCTTCTTATACATTGCACTGATGCAAAGAATTTAAAATACAGGAACCAGATGTGAAATTAACCAAACCATGACGAAATGATAAAGTTGAATCGCATCACCTCCGTTAATTAAGTAGAAAAATCAAACGAAAAATGTCGAGTCTTAAACTCAAAATTTTAAATTTTATGAGCGAGGTCACAAATCAGTATCAACAAAACAATGAGCAATAGAGGTCAAAGAACAGCTTGAAATTCTACTTGGGTTACGGTTTTTTATATACCATTGCTACCCCATACATTCGTAATAATCTGACCCCATCGGTTTCCATCCCGATATAGCTGTTTGTGTTGTCCTAGACCACACAACACCGTTTTCTTCGCGCCGATGAGCCATCGTCGCAGACAAAGATCTCTACACCTTCCGAAAGGTGGCCAAACATACCACAACATCATAAATACCACTCGAATGATTATTCTCTCGAATGTGATCAACCGCATCTTTGGTACTAATTTGTCGTTGTTCAACTTTCATATAGGCCGAAAATACAATAAAATACGGCTGATAGCTGCAAGGCTTTCCTTGATATGATTCCCTACACTATTATACTGAGTGATAAGGGAGATCCCAAATATTTAAAACTGGTCAGAAATCAGATATTTTTTTGGAAGCGTTGATTTTGAGCCAAACAACAATTCAGCTGCTTGTACAAACAAGAACCTGATTGGACGGTTGGTATAAAATGTTGTCCTGTGGCTGTGTTGTTTAATTTTTAAGAGAGATGTATACCAATATGAGGTAAAGAGTATCGGAGATAGAGCATCTCCTTGTTGAACACCAAAGCTAACTGCAAACAATTCTCGATAGCTTGTGTTCTAACTTTAACACAACATTTTTAAAGTAAAAAAATTACAAAATTATGATTGCATTTCGCTCAGTTTACATAGATGTATAATTTTTAGGTGTTCCAAGGTTTTCCAAAGCAAACCATAGACTCTGTCGATTGACCGAGTAGTACGCTGGTTTGAAATCCAATAATACCTGGTGTACATCATCAGGTGTTATTGGATTTCAAACCAGCAAAACATACGGAAATCAGTATAATAGATATTGAAACTTATGCCTTAGCTGCAAAGCCGACAGATGAAGGCAAGGATGGTATATAAACGAGGTTAAAAATGATCGCCCGATAACCAGTGGCCTTTACTGTCTTCCATCTTCACCATCTTGCTTTCAAGATATAGTCGAATTTCCTATGCTCTCAAAAAAGAATAAATCGTTACTGATCAAAGGATCAAAATTACTAAATGGGGGCTCACATTGTTTATGCTATCTTTAATAGCAAAGAAAAAATGGAAGCAGTATTTATTATTAAGGCAGTTCTTAACACGTGGGTTATAATAGAAAAATAAGGAAGATCGACTAACGAACTATACTTAACTGCAAGAAATTCCTAAGATTTAATCACAATATTACAAACGAGAGGTAAGGGATAGTGAAGTAGCAAGCAAACTGCAAAATCTCAATCAATGGAAGAATTACAACAAACAAGTACAATATTAGGGCGAAAAATAAACTTACAGATTGTACAATAGCGGGAAACAATGAGGCTAAAGAAAATCGGCCTAACCGAATCTATTAAAAACCAATAACTTCTAGTAGACAGAAAATCTTTATTCACCGCTGAATAATGATGGCTCCATTGCCCAAATTGAGTCAAAATGTACAATAAATGTAAATGTGAAGCAACATTTGAAAAAATAAAGCGAGCTAAAGAAAGCGGAACTCCAAAAATTAAAGAAAAAGCCCCCAATTTATACTCTGAAGTAAATTCAAGGATTAGTGTGGACCATGCAATTAACGATAATATTGGCGGTATTTAGATAGTTTTCAGTTTTTTAGTTATTTTCAATAGTTAAGTGGACAAGCACCACTGTTTGTGCCCTTTGTTCAGAGGGTCTAGATTTTAGGAATTTGAAAATATTTTAAAGTTTTGCAAGAGTGTCAAAATTAAAATATTTCGGTACTTTTGAAATAAGGAATCCCAAGGATTTAGGAATTTAAAACATTTCGAAATTATGGATTATGATATTTATGCGTGGGTATTTTAGGAATCATTCAAAATAGTTTTCTTTTTTTGAGAGTGCAATAGAAAAATCTAATATCGTTTAAAAATTAACACTTTCTCGACAATAAAAAATATTGATGTGGACCCTAAAATGCGAATATAAGCCTTTAACGTCTGTGGTTTAATTAAAACGGATTATATGAAATTCTAAATTGTTTTTGGTTAAAATCTATCCTAATGTGGGTGTTACTTAATATTAAAAAAAATTACAAATAATCTTATTAATTTAAACTGTTGCTGACAAATGTTCGTTAAAAACCAAAGATTTTTTAAATTTATTAAAGCATTAACCAATTTTAATAAGACAATTTATAAGCAAGATTTTAAAGCAATTTCATTTATTTGCGTACAATAATACTTGTGTTACCAATTAGTGCATTGTTAAATGCAATGATAATATTTTTGAGGAGGTGTTTCAACAAAAAGTATTATTATCCGGCCATGTAAGCTAAAAAAAAGAAACTTAATGCTACACGAATTTTTATTTGAACACGCAAAGCTTTTTATCCCCGTTTTAATTCTAGGTGTAAAATCTAAAACTTTGGAAAATTCTGAAGGATGGTTAACTTTTTTCCATTTTGGCATCTTTTAAACTTCCACCAAATATTAAAAATATTCAAAGAAGACAAAGTTAGGTTACTATAAAAATTAGTCGAATGAATCATATATTTCTACAATTTTCAGGCAATTCGATTTTATAAAATAACTTATCTAATTTTGTTAAAACCATCTTCCATATATGAAACGTAAACGAAATTTAATATTTTAGAGTTAAAAAAAAAATAAAAAATTATTTTTTTCGCTTTACACACAAGTCAAAAGACGAATAATGCAAAATTTGAACGAATCAAAATCAACGAATAAAATCATAATAAAGATAATGTAAACGAGAAAAAGAAATCTCTTCTTCTTCCATTGATAAAAAATAAATTAATAAATTAAAATTCAATGTTATGTTGAAAGCTCTCGCCAAAAAATTCGAATGCCAACTAAAAAAAAAAAAAAAAATCCAAAAATTTATCATCAAATCAGCAAAATTTCATCATTTTCTATCAAAATAATAACAATAGTAATAATAATAATAATAATAATCTTATATACTGAAGGAGATGGCAAAAAAAAAAAGCTTGGAAATCTCTTTATTTCATTCTCATAAAATTTCGATTTAATAAATTTGATTTTTTTTTTTTACTTTCTGTGCGATGCTTTTCTCGTATTCGAAGCTTTTATATTTACATAATAAAAAAAAAAACTCATCGTCAAAAAACAACGAACAAAAATGTCTTAATCTTTGCGATATATATAAGCAGAATCAATGGCATTCTTTTTTCCTTAGCTTTCGTAAGCTGAAGACAAGTAAAATGTTTAATTTTTATCGATATAATTTATATTCCTCCTTGATGAGTATCATAATGTGATTGACTTTAATTTTTGGAAATGGGTGGTAATGTTGTATACAAATCGAAAACCGTATTTGATACAAATGTTGTTATTGATAGTTGCATACGATTATTGTTATTAAATGTCATCTTTATTCGTAAGTATCGGTAAATATTTTATTAATAAAATAACAAAGGTGTGCTGTTTGTGTCACCCTTTTAATTAAATATAGTATATATGTATACGTACGTACACAAATTTTAGCTTTACACAAATACGAGATAAATTAGAATTCTTACGAAAGGAACGGTTATTAAAGTTAATTATATTTAATTTGAAAACACACGGTGTATACCATAATCATTGGATTTATAAAAATAAACTGACAGAAAATTAAAGATAGGATTAGGATTTAATTATAATCGAGATTTAGTAATGATTTTAAAGGCGGATAATAAATGTACTGTATATAAGATAATCTAGATTTTTGTAATTTGTTGTGCTCTGCACACGAAAAGAAAAGCTGCTCTTTATACAATATCATGTATGATTCCTCTTTATTTCAAAATACAGGTGAGCTTCTAAAATAAAATGGGGGTTTGCGAGTTAACTCAAAACCATCGCAATATAAAGGGGTGGCAAAAAATAATATTATTTAAACGAAAACGTTTTTTTTTTTTTTGGAAAGTATTCTGTTTAAAATTTTCTGATGTGGAAAATTGCTAAGATCATCTTTTTTTATATTATTACTATTATTAAACATTTTTGTCGTTTTTTTGGAAAACGGAGACAAAAAAAGCTTTGCTGTTAACATTTATTTTTCGTTCAATGACTTTTCCGCATAATTTTCTTTACTTAATTTTTTTTTCCTTTTTGTTATGCTATACATACCCTTTTCTGTATAAATATGAAAATATGTATAATGTTGTGTATTTTAGGGTACGGAGATAGAATTTTTGTACTGTGATTCGGAAATATTTGGTTATTATTTTAAACAATATTTATTCATTTGATTAACGCCCGGATGGACTTAATTTTTTTCTTGTTTGTATAATTGGCTTGTATAAACATTCTAAATATATTATTTTTGTAGTGAGCATGCAAAAAACTGAATCAATTTTATTTTAATTTACCTGATGATTCGCGTTTCAAACCTTAAACATCCTTTTGATTCTGCGTAGAATCTAAAAAGTGGTTTAACTCTATTGGTGTACTAAGTTACACAGTTGAGCTGATAGGGTAATACTAGCTAATTGGTTAGTTCAATTTCCAGAAATATGTTCCTCTAACTAGTTTTAAAATATGCACGCCACCAACAAATTCACAATTACTTTGTTTAATAAATACGCATCATTGCAGAACATTGTTTGTAAACCATATCACGTGGGTTGCACCAACCGACAATTACAGAATATTACATTTTGTACTGCGCACGATAATATCCACTATGTTTGTTCATTATGTTTACAAAAATCTTTAAGAGTTTTTGCATAACTTGATTAAATTACTGCCAAAGTAATCGGCTTGGTTGAGAGCTTTGCTAAATCTTTCGAATCTATATGCCAGCACTGATACCTGCTTTTTGGTGCAGATTACTAGGCCGATATAGTGTTACCGGATAAAATATGTCTACGATGAAAACATTTCACTGATGAAGAGGAATATGTGAACAACATCTCCAGAACTCCCTCCAAATGGAAAGGCAACTCTCGCAGAACCACTAATTAGCCCCACAATACAAAGGATTCGTGCATTAGAATATGAATATCTCGGACATATGGATAAAATATACCCAACAAAATTGAACAACGGAAAATATTACATGCCCGTCATATGGTCCTCAAGTAAGCAAGTACTACCACAAAGTTAAGAGTATAATCTTTGACACGTTCGCCGAAACAACCAACGGTCAATCATTAAATACTGTAATACATCATGGTTCAAAAATTTAACAAGACCTATGGCATATCATAATGAGATGGCGAAAGCAGAAGTACGTCTTCACAACCGACATAATGTTTCGACAGTTTTGGATAAGCAAGGAAGATAGAGACTTTCAACGAATTTTGTGACATAACTCGTTTTCGAAAAATATTCAAAAATACCAACTACGAGAATACTTGACGTCGATGATCCCATGACAGGCCGTGATACAATCAAAGAAGCATCAACCATTCAAATCTAACTAACTGAACTATGTACTTCGAAAAAAATGTTTTAACTTAAGAAAATTGACAAGCAACTAAATACAGCTCCTAATCAAAGTAGCTGACAGAGAACTAACAGAATCACATAAAATTGGAATCGATCAAAGCATAAAGCCCTTGGACTTTTCTGGAAGCCTGAAGCGGATACATTTGAATTTAATAAAAATGTACGAATTCTTAATGGCAAGCTGACGAAGCGAAACATTCTTTCCACGACTGATAAGGTATTTGATCCATTAGGATAGCTAGCACCAATAAACCAAAGATAATGTAGTACAACAGATGTGGCTCATGGGCCTCAATTACGATGAAGCGATTCCTGAAGCTATTGTTAAAAATCACGGTTAAATTTTTCAAACAAATTAAAACTTCTTAACGACCTAAATATATTGAGGTTCATGGCCTCAGCGATGCTTCAGAAGCGTTTGCCTACGACCATAACCAAAATTAACAAATAAAGAGTGTGAAGTGAACATCAGCCTTATAGCAGCCAAAAGAAGAGTCGCGCCGACAAAGTAACATTACCAAGGCTGCAACTAAATAGGACTCTTCTGTTGGCTAAATTACTTACGAAGTAAAATAAGCATTGGAAATACAGCATGCACCAACTATCGTATGGACTGATTCAACTAAGTACTGTCATGGATACAAGGAGATATTCAGAAATATCCAACGGTAGAGATTAGAAATCTTTCCGAACTCAGCTAACTGTACGAGCCGCTGAATAACGGCTTATGAACATGCTCAAAAACACGCACGATAACTCGTCAGAATCCAAAACTGCTTTGAACCAAAAGAACGACAAACAACAGAAATAAAAAATATCAATTTAATTATCACCACAGAGGATGATGACAGAATAGTTAATTTAATAAATAAAATAATTAGTTTCACTAAATTAAAGAGGATTGTTAGAACTGTAATAAATTTTATAAAATAGTGTAGAAAAATAAAGGTCAGCAGATATGATTTAATGAAATGAAATGAATTCCAATGAAAAATACTTCAATAGATAAAAAAATCAAGTTATTGGCAATAAATCTAATGAATGAATCTACAAGTAGGGGCCAGACTGCAAAAATCATTTTATGAAGAGAAACATCCAGCCTTACTTCCTGCCCACCACTAATTGAGTAAAAGCTGAATCAGTCATGCACATTTAAAAATGACTCATGGAGGAACCGCACTCACCCTCGCATAAGAATCAGAACCACTACTAAATCAGTAATTTCAAAATGCATTGTATGCCACCATACAATTCCAATTGATGGGAAACATACCATACGCAAGAGTTCAACCAACAAGACCATTTATGCATACCGCAGTAGATTCCCGTACTAATAAATCCAACCAAAGGCAGAGGAGCTAAAACTTATAAGGCATACATTGGAGTTTTTGTTTGCCTACCAACCAAAGCAAAACATGTAGAAGCAGTAACGGATCTCACCGCAGAAGCATTTATTGCGGCACTTAAAAGCTTCACATCTAGGCGTGGATTATAGTATACTAACATTTATAGTGACAACGGCACGAATTTTATTGGAGCGAATAATCAGCTAAAAATGATACAAAAAATCAAACAGCTAACTCAAAAATTGGCAACAGAGGGAATACCTTGGCATTTCCAAACACCTGCATTATCCTATTATGGTGGCTTATGGGAAGGGAAGCTGGTGTCAAATCATTTAAGGCAAGAAAAAGATCATGCGAAGTACAACTCTCACCTATGAGGAGTTAACAACACTGTTAAATCAAATAGAAGTCATTCTAAGTTTAATGCCAATATGTTCAATGTCCAACGATAAAGCATACCTAGAAGTTCTAACGCGTGGCCATTTTTTAATCGGCCCATCACTAACCTATACAGTGTTAAAAGATAATGTAGCAGATTCAAAAATACAGCTCTTGTCAATATAACATATGTTACAAAAACTGAAACAAGGTTTTTGGAAGAAGTGGAATAACGAATATTTGCGAAGACTACAACAACGATCAAAATAGCTACAATCGAGGGCACAACCACAAGTTGGCAATCTTGTGCCTTTACTTGAATAAAATCTACCTTCCACAGAATGGGTAAGGGGTATATTTGTTGAAACACACCGGGAGTCAAACGGATTAGTTCGCATAAATTAAACACGTGACCCGGAAAATGCCCTATTTAAAAGAGCAATTAAAAAAATATGCCTTCTACCTGCAGACGAGCAACAAGCGACAGACCAATACGGTATGCTCACAGATGTTTCAAACCAGAAGGAAACACACACACTATCACAGGGCGAGTAACCAAAGCAAGCACAAAATCAGCTTCCATAATCACCACTATTTTGATCTAATTTCACCAGTACAACGCATTGATCTTTATAACAAGGTTATTTACGAGCATGAAAACGATGGGACTTTTGAAACCACAGCTACATACATTTATAGTAAGGGAATCCTGGAGCAGCATGCAAACTGCATCTTCAAAGCAGATACATTTACAGTGTCACTATAAAAGACATTCAGCAGTGAATTTAAACTTTCCATTTGAACATCAGAATGTTTGTTTTGATCACTGGTTACTACCAGTGGTAATCTTAATTAAACCCAACCAGCGGTAATTTAATTAGTTGGTATGCGTTAATCCATCAAATCTTAGTAATTTATAATTTGTTTGAATTTAAGAGAAAGGATTTATACTTAAAAGCTCACTACCTGAAGTATTTTAGGTAAATTTAGAAATTTTAATTCTATTCAAAGACTCCTATGGACGTAATTGTTGGAATTTGGGAGGTGTAGAAAAATATTTCTCCGGAAAGTCTGATAATACCTTGGAAAATAGTTCAATGTGGTGTGTGCAAACCAAAAATGACAAAAATGTATGACTGTCGATGTTTTGGAGTCCTGGGCCCTAACTATGCAATTCGACGAATATTTTCGACGGCTATCGTTTTGTATAAGAAGGTACAAGAAGAGAAAGGAAAACATTAAATTTTCCTTTCTTTTTCCTTCCTGTACCTTTCAATACAGACGATACAGTCGAAAATAGTCGTCGAATTGCATAGTTAGGCCCCTGCAACATAGTTCTTCGAGAAATGTGAAAATCTGGAACAATTTTTTTTTCGATTACAATATTTAAAATATGACTTCGTTGTAATAGGAAAAGTATTAATTATTATAAATATATTTACGACACGTGATGTGCACAATTAAAACCACAATCAATATCTGAAAAGTGCCTCTGAAAGTCAACGCGGCCCAAAATTATCTTGAACCGAAAAATACCAAATCAATTAAATATTTCCTTGGATTTGATACTATATCACTGAGAATGTATCCGCAATTTTACAAAAAACTATAACCCTTTGACAGCAACCATTTAAGAAACAGCGAGCAAATTTATTAAAACCAACTATTTTACAATAACCTGACATCTCTAAGAAGTTCATAATCTATAAACATGCAAGTGACAACATGAAAGTAATTATTTAACTGTAGAAACAAGCGTTACTCATTTCCGTTCGTACGTTTATGTTCAAAAATGTAAAATATAACCAGCCATAATCCGCTGATTTGGTTTTACAAAATTCGTAATTCAACATCCCGAATATTGAAATGAATCACGAAAATGTAAGTGTTATCAGTACGAAATTATTGAGATGAGTGCCGCATAGCAATTGAAAGCTGAATAAAAAATTACTTGTTCACCTTAAACCAAGATCAACAAAATATTAGTTACATAATCTGCGATAGTTTCTAGCCTCCGAATGCAACTAGATGGGTAACCAGGTGATGAGGTTAATCTGGCCCCATATGTATTTTTTATTTTGTTGGCGTTTTGTCCGAGTTTTGTGTGCCAAACATGATTTAAAACGCTGATACTAAATTAGAGAAGCTAACGAAGGTATTCATACCTTAATACTTGCTGATATTTTGAATTTAAACGGTGAGAAATTATTTCAAAATTAACTTAACCAAAATTTTATAATTTTTAGAAATTAGAGGCATTCAAAAATAAAAAATGCTACAAGAAATTTATTATGTACGATAAATTTAATTAAACGGGTGCAAATAAATACTTTTCCGAATAAATTAATTACTACATGTAAAATTATAATTAAATTACATAATTTTTTTGACAATTTAGCAAATTTGCACATTTTATGCTCGATTAGCTTTACTTTTATTCTGCAATTTAGATTATAAGAATTTTTGTATTGTGATGTCTAGGCTACCTAAATTAGCTTAGTACTTAAGGCCTTACTTTACCAAATATAAATAAAATTGATGTCGTTATTTAAATATTTATCAAGAATCCTTCAATCCTGAAATGTAAATCCTTATTTATTAATCACTTGCAAATATATTTGTATTTGTTGTAAAAAGAACAATTAAATCGTTACCTTATGGCCAGAAAACGGTTTTTACGATATCAACTATTTGGTAAATTAAGTAAAGTATAACATTAACCGATGATTTCGCAAAATAATTCTTTTAAAGATCTCATATGACTTTCACTATACTATTTGACGGTGTACTTGACCACCTGGATTTGTTAACAGTTGATTTATTATGCATAAATAAATTGCAGAATTCTTTTAGTTAATTTATTCATGAAGTTCCTCGTGATTATGATCCTCTTACCATTTATTTTTATATATAGTCTCGCGCCCTGAGAAAAGTTCGGTTACAATATTGCAATTACAATGTTACCCTTATAACTTCGTTTTTAGAGGGAAAAGTAAAATGCATAAATTTAGGGGAATACTTTTCAATAAATAAAGTTTCGGACCCAGTCTCAACAGAGAAAATAAAATAATACGTGAAAGATTTTTGTGTTTTCCGAGCTTAATTCCAGTTATTTGGCGAAACCCGAAAACACCATACAAATATTACAAGTTCCATTTTATTACAAATTTAATTTTAGGTGTCTATAAACGGAGCCTTGCAGAAGATTAGTAATTGGAGTGACCGCAACTCATTATTACAAAGTCAATGTAACGTTGAATTGCAGGGTGATTATGAAGCTACCTATATTTGTAGGTCATATTCATCGAAAACAAAACATTCAAATGGTTTGTTTTAGGTTCAATAATAAACCAACAAAATTCAAAGATATGTTTACATTATTCGTTTATAGCACAATGTCAATTGCCTGCAATACTTACTATAAAATTCGCAAGCAGGAGAGTTGCAAGTTTATAAAAAAAAAAATTCTCATCGACATTATGACCAAGAAATAGGTACATTCCATGAAAATGTTCCTCTCTCGAAAATAGAGTTCGTTTAGAAACTGGTTTAATTATGGAATCGTACTGAAGAAGTAGGAATTTGCAGAGCTTCTTTTAATGATAAGGAGCTGAGGTACGATATATTCGTCCAGATGTTGCCACTCTTATTGCTACTTAGGTATGATTGAATTGAGTTCTATCTTTAAAAAATATTTTTATGTACAATTTTTAATCATTTTAATTTTTTAATTTAATTTTTCTGAAAAAAATGTAAGAGAATTTAATACAGTTTCCAACTGATAAGCCTATGATTACGATATAATCAACCATCTCATCAGGCCACGGTGACTGGACTGATTTAAACATCAAACGTTGTCTGTATAAACGTCAAAAAATTAGGTTTTACGAGAATTCTCATAAAACCTAATTTTTTGACGTCTGCACTCTGCGATGTCCATTCCGCCAAATATTGCAATACATCACATAGTGTTAAATGAACTTAAGGGAACTTCGCTCTTTTAGTATATTTCGCTAATATAATCATAGTTGGGCGAGTAATTTTACAATCTGTAATTTGCACAGCTTTTACACGTAAAAAGTGTGTAATTTACATAAGGCATTTTTTACATTATGTGTTTATGAAATGTAAAATATCAAAACTTGACATTTTAAGAACACCCTCCCTTATCAAATTTATTTGCTGTACTTTCGCGATTCACGGTATTATACCCTTTCGGTGCCAAATCAAATATAAATCTGGGAAGAAGAGATCTGCTGATATTTCTAATTTTTGTTCAAATTGTGTTTTGGAAATCACTCAAATTATATGTGGAGTTATCTACGTTTTTTTTACTCCATATCATTGGATTTGCTTGTTTGCATAACCTGTTACGGGGGCGGTTGGTCTATGAATGCATTGAATGCACTGCAATGCATTCTAAAGAATTATTGTAACAGAAAATCCAAATAGTTTTACTATCAACCTTTTCAGCGAACCATAATCAATCGGTAAAAAGAGCTTTATATTATTCTTCCTTACCTAAAGTTTGGTATTCTCGTCTCGTTCTTTATCCTTTATGTGTCGTATTCTGTTATAACCACCAAGTTTTAGGCAACTTAAATTTCTGCTTTATTTTCGAAAAACTCGGTGAAGCTTTGGGAGTGACTTAACAAGCGATTCAAACCTGTCTAAGGACATGGGTATGGTGCAAAAATGAAGAGATTGGATTCCGTGTGAACTCAAGCCAAGAAACGTCGAACGCCGTTTTTTTCACGTGCGAACAACTGCTTCAAGGACAAAATCGGAAACGTTTTATACATCGAATCGTGACGGGGATGAAAAGTAGATCCATTAAAATCGTGGGTACGCCCGGTGATGCATTAATTTCAATGGCCAAACCTATATATAATACTCATGGCAAGAAGCTAATGCTGTGCATCTGGTGGGATCAGGTCGGAGTTATCTAATATGAGCTACTCCAGCTTAACAAAACCATCACTGGAGAACGTTATCAACAATAATTAAAGCAATTAAGCCGAGCATTGAAGATTAAATTCCCAAAACATGCCAAAAGACTTGACGAACTGATCTTTCAGCCCGTTTTTACTAAAAAGACAACAAATTTTTTCGACGCAAAATTCGTATGCTGCCTGATAGATGGGAAAAAGTAGTAGTTAACGATGGACAATACTTTGCAAATCAACCTTGACTATACAAAGCCATAGTCTAAAAAACGAAGCTTTTATAAGGGAAACTAGGAAACTAGGAAAAAACCAAACTTTTCTTAGTAAAACACACAAACATATGGGAAATATCTTTTTTTCCTAAGACAAATTTTTAAATGAAAACGTTACAAATTCTTAATTATGATTTCTAAAATACTTTCATAAATGTTTGAATTTCAATAATGAATGTCGGTTAAAAAAAATTTCATAACAACAGCATTCTGGTCAAATTGAAATAATTTTTCTCTTCTTTTAATATCACACACCTGAAAAAAATTCTCTATTTTGCTATCCTAAAAGGTGTACACATTTAAATTGCTTGAAGATTTATCAAAAATATTGCTAGATGTTGTCGATTTGTTAAAATTGTTAATAATATCAAATAGTTGGATTGCAATATAATAACGATAAGTAAAAAAAAATTAAATGAAAAAAACTAAAGGCAAAAACATTTATTTAAATTATGTAGAATAATAAAAAACATTTTTATATTTCAAACTTTATTTTTATTTATGTAGATCCAGATTTCGAAAGCTACTAGTTAAATTTGTACTAACTATTCTTTTGAATTGTGCTTGAATTTAAATGGTTTTACAGGTAGAATTTGGTCAAAAAGGGAGAGGGGTTTTCTTAAAGTACTACCACATTCTGTGGGGGTAAGTTAAAAAATCATAAAAAACGGGGTGTTAATCTATATTTTGACTAAACTAATTAGGATTTTGTTTTGAACCGGTCCGCCATCTCTGTTTATTGTCTTATCTCTTGTTTTCATAAGCGAATGTATATTCTGCTGCGTCTAATTTTTTGTGATGTATTACCCTTTTTATTAATTTTAAACTGGAAATTCCAAATCTATGGTTGTTTGTTACACATGTTCTGCTATTGCTGATTCATTGATGTTTTTCTTTCTGGGGCTCACAAATGGTGGAAAATCTGGTTGCAAAGTTTCTTTTTGTTTGACCGATGTACACGTTGTCACAATTTTCGCATTGTATTTGATATATACTTGAGCTTTGATGTTCTTTAATTTTATTTTTATATTTTTCTACGGAGTTATTCACTTTCAGATCGCTTCTGGTTACTATGGAGATGTTGTGTTTTTTGAAGATATTCACCAAAGTTTTAAAGTTGTGGCTTAATATTTCCTTTGTTTTGTGCGGCGTACTACTTTATTTACAAAATTTTTGATCAATCCGTTTAAGCTGGCTATTTCGTATATTGTGTGTAATTCTTTTCTATAGTTTTCAGTGTTCATTAGGATGAATATCAAGCCTGTTTACCATGCTGTTGAATGTTGCCTTTTTATATTGAATATGGTGGAATGAGTCTGATGTGATGTTTCTCGAAGGATGCGTTGGTTTCTGATAAATGTTGAAGTTTAGATGTTGCTCGCTCTTGGTAATAGTTATTTCAAGAAAGTTTAGCTTATTCTCCTCTTCCTTTTCTACTGTAAATTTAATTGACGGATGTACGGTGTTGATCATTTCGAGTGTTGATTTTACTTTTTTTCTGTTTACTATTGCGAAGATGTTGTCCACATATCGGAGCCATATTCTCGGAAAGGTTGGTGTATAAATTGGGAGGTCCCAGTGAATTCGACTGAAAATCGGCTTACCGGAAGTGGCCACTCTCTTGGTTCAGAAATTTTTTTTGTAGAAATTTAAAAAAGTATAATGTACTTAATACAAAATGTTTCCAAAAAAATAAAATAAAATAAAAATAAAAAATTCTCAAAATTCGCTATTCGTAAAAGATAGTCGTCTGTTGGCCACACCTCCATTTTTATTTTTATACATAATTTAAAATTCTTTATAATTTCCACGAAGCTCAAAAGCAACAATATTTAAAAACATTTATCCATTCCATTTATTTAAATATATTTAAATTTTAGCCTTTAGTTTTCTACAATAAATTTTTTTTGTTGCTAGGCTTTAATAAATTTTTTATGTTCATAATTTTAATTAATTTTGTGACTTAAATTTTCGATTAATTATTTCTTATTGTTTGGTATTTTTAAAATGTATTAGTTCGCTACGTAGTTTTTACATTTTTTACTTAATAAATGTACAAAATAGGTTTTCACACGAATTTGACCAACTGTGTAAAAGACTTTAGACAGTTGGGCAATTTCGTGTAGTATAGGTTCGATAGTATACGTTCTGTATATATAGAAGGTACATTGTGGTACAATCAGTTCAGTCGCCATGGCCTGATTGATTTTTTTTTATAATCACAGGCTCATCAGTTCGGAACTTAATTAAATCCTCTTACACTCTTCAAATAAATAAAAATAAAAAATATTGGTTATATGAATGTGTCTATCTATTACGGTAACTAATGAAATAAGCGCTGTGGATTTAAATCGTAGCTTAATAATTTTAAACTTTTAATCATTCTTTTAGAATTTTTAGCTTAGAATTGGGAATGTCTCCATATGCGATTTCATAAAATGTAAATTTTTGTAATATGTAATATATTGTGTTTTGCTCATTAATGTACATTAATTAATTTAGTTTAAACAATTTTTAAAGGTTTCTCTTTTTTAGTTTACTATTAAATAATTAATCATTATTATAGGGATTAAACTAAATACTGTATGGCTGTAGATCCAAATCAATCAAATACTACTGCAGTGTTATCCGTAAAACAAATAAAGTTTCCGGTTGCATATTAGAAATTACACGAATTAATTAATAAATTCAAATTAAAGTAAACAAAAATTGGTAATTGTCAATTTTTAAACATTTTTAGTAAATTATGTTAATATTTCGATTATGCATTAGATGAAAAATGGATTGTAAAACTTATTATTGATTAAGTATGTCTCTCAGAAAATTTCGAAATTTCACCGGTTTTTTCGGGCTTCCACATTTTACGTATATTTTAGATTAATGTAATTGTAAAGAGTACAATATTGAATTATGGTTGATTATTCATTCGATTTAAAGAAAATGTTTCATTATAGATGAGTATGGTTATTTTCAAATTGAACCTAAAAAATATTTTTTTGATCTAATAAATTCGCTTCTTTCTATTCCTCATTTTCCTCAAAACATTTTCTCTTATAAAAGTGAAGAAAAATGTTCAACCACAAAACTATTTTCATTTCACAAAATTTGTATCTTTTATACAAAAAAAAAAATCAAATTATGGTTTATCGTCATGCAAAGGGAACCCATCTTGTTATATACAAAATATACATACATATGTATAGAAATCTTTGTAGAATTTGATTATATAGTATGAATGTAACAGAAAAAATCTAAATTGATGTTCATCAAAATTCTTCATCCAAAAACAGGAAAGAGTTAAAATAAGACATATTACATCCGTATACATATGCCTGTCAAACGAAAACTGTCCTTTTCTGTCTAAATCCGACACGTCTTAAAATAAAAAGCCTCAACAATTTACTAATTATATTCTAAGGCAATTATTTTTTAAACTTTTTAATTAATTTAAATTGACAGTTTTTTTTTATTTTGTTCAAACACACATACATTATATTTGATTTTATTTTTGTTGTTGTTATTATGTACAAACATGAAACATATAAAGACAAATATTTTTATTTTAGTCTGGAGAGAGGAACAAAATATTTAACCCCACAATTGAGCGTACGAGTATATAAACAAAAAAATCTGCAATCATAAATTGTCTTTCATAATTTTTTATTTTTATTTTTGTGAAATATACATAATTTACGCTTCATTCTGTTTATGCTCAGAAAATGTGTGTAGGTATTACCAGAACCACAAACCAAATGAACAAAATTTTAAAATACAAATGAAGAATACAACACACGTGCCTGCTGTGGCTCAGTGTATGATATTTGTTTAAATAATAAACATTTCTTTGGTTTGCATATTGATTTTTGGGGGGCGAAAAAAAAATTTTGCGCAGTCTAGATTTTTGGGTTGGGTTTAGCTTTTGGGAAACTTGTAAGAACTTATCATATTTATTTATTTTAATTGAATTGAAAATCTAAGCGAGAAAATAGATTTGTAGATTCCTTTATTCGAGGCAACCTGAAGATCTGTTGAGGCGGATCAACAAACGAAAAACTGTTTAATGAAAAACGCGAAAAAATGTACGGGTTTGAAATCAAAATTTTTTGTTTTGTTCCTCATTTTTTAATTTTCAAAATTTTACTTTAAATTAATTTTCAATACAACTAAACCTAGAACAAATTGTTTTTAAATCAAAATTACTAGAAGTTATTTACTACGAAACATAGTGAAAGTGACATTTTCATTGAGTATTTGATTCAATTACAGACAAATGGTTTCATTTCGAAACAAGAATAGAATTAAGGAAAGTTCAAGCAACAGAAAAAGTCTATTGTGAAAAATAATTTTGTATAATTTTTTATTTTATAAAATATGTACACAACTTACAAAGTTTGTTCAAATTCTTAAATATTGCCAGTAATGACATCCTTACAACAAGGACATTTGTTAAACATCAAGTTTTATTAATTATGAGCAAGTTAAGGTTATTTCAAGTCGTTGTATACCTTACACTTATAGAGGATGGAGGCTGTCCTAAGCCGAAGATTATCCAAAACGGCTTAGAATTAGACTCTTTTACAAATAACAAAGTAATAATATTTTATTATTTATATCATTGGATGTGGCAACTTAGTCAACTAATCAACTAATTTTGCTAGATACTATTCAAAACTACTCGTATGACCAAAACTTGTTCTGTCTATTTTCTTTCTTGGTAATTATGGTAAAAACGTAAAGCTCTTTTAAATAAAACTTCTAGTCTTTTTTCCATTCTAAATTTAAAGAGCGTGGAAATATAGCGCCAGTAAGACAAGGAAACAAATTGCAGATAATGTGGAGATGTGCTTCTAGTTTTGAGTAATATTTCGAACTGAATTCTTTAATTGTTTCTTTAACGGTTTTAAATGTATATTACTATTTCGAATGTACCAAGGAGCATTGATAATATTGCGAAGTATTTTCACTTGGGTTCGTTGCAGGAGTACTTTGTTTGAAGCGCTGGTGGATCCCCATAACTGAATACTACTTTATTGGCTAATGACAACTAAGACTTTCTTCCCATCAGCCAATACATTTTGGAAAATGTAATTTTTATTTGATTGCGCTTGCAAACCTAAATATTTTACCTTCGTTTGTTGAACCATATTTTTATCGTTTAATTTCACTGGTGGGTAGGTGCGATTGTTTAGCGTGAATGTGACGTGAGTTAATTTGTTTTCGTTCAATTTTATTCGCCATGGCTTTAGCTAGTACATACCTTGTTTAAATGATTCTGTAATTTCTTTAAGGCAATTTCAGGATTAGTGTGAGACACCAGGATGGCTGTGTCATCGGCAAATGTTGATATTATTAATTTGTTTGTTACAGGTATATCAGCTGTGTTCTGTGTACAACAACTATAATATCGGTCCTAGAACGCTGCCTAGCGGGACACCTGCATTAATATCATTTAAGCAAGTAGTTCGATTTTCGAAGGAATTGCAGCAGTATTATTATTTTTTTTTTTTTGGTTTATCATTGCTGTAAAATTAATAGTATAGATAGAACAAATAAGCAAAACGTAGTGTTCAGTTCCAGTGTACAAATTTAAATAGTTCTATAAAAATGGTAAGTTATATTGCATAATATTTTAGAGATTACTTTAGATATTGGACTGTTGAATTAGAAATACGAAATATATTTAACTGTTTTTATTCTAAATTGGATTAGTTCATCAAAATGAGTAAAACATATCAAGATTGTTGGCATTATTTAAAAAAAATCAAATGGGAATTGTACATGTACCCAAAAATACTTTTATGTAAGAGATCAGCAATCACCGGTCTTCATAGACATCTTGAAGTTATGCATCATTTAAAAAGAGAAGATTGTATTTTCCAACCGAGCACAAGTGTTGGTATTAGCAGGAGTGATTCTAGAAACATGAAGCGAATAAAATACGTCGTTGCTATACCAAAAATGTAGAAATTTATGAAACGGCCTAGTATGCAGGAATATATTGCAGAAATGATTGCTATTGATGGATTTAGTTTCCCTCAAGTTAGAAAGAGTCGCATAATTAGAGAAGCTGTGTGTGCTAAAGGTTTTAATTTTCCACGGTGCCCTACACAGATAAAACAACTGTTTATTAGATTTCACGATGAGAAAGTGCATGAAATTATAAATTAAATTAATGCTTTCAAGTCATCAGGAAAAAAGTTTAGTGTATCTATCGATGAGTGGACGAGTATCAACAACAAGCGATACATGGATGTATATTTGTATTACAATGCCACCGATTCGGATAACTTTGGTTTAATAACCATAAATAGAAGCTGCCCAGCCGATAAAGCGTTAGAATTGGTCAATGATAAAATTATTATTTTTAATTTATCTATGCAATGAGATATTGTTGCTATCATGAGCGACGGAGCAGGTGTCATGCAGAGTTTTGGAAAATTGTGCCCGGCACAACAGCAGTTATGCTATAATCACTCGAGTATGCAGAGTGATAATCAACCGGTGTTAGATGATGACACAGATGTAGATCTAGAAGAAACTCTTGATACCAGCTTAGAATCCGTTGAAGAGAACTTATGTGATCTCTAATTATAAAAACGACATTTTGCAAAAATATGTCGAGCTAATTGAGGGGAAAAATCTACAGCTAATTCAGAATTGTAAAACCAGGTATACCTTAGAAAGTATGATAGAGTGCCTTTAAAGACTTAAATCACCTATTAAAAAGGCATTGCACGATCATAAAGGCTTGCTGAAGTACTCCAAAAGGCATTAAAGCCGATACGCATCACAGTGGAGAATTTAAGTTGAGAAGATTCGACGATGTTAACTGCTGAAGGGGCCCTAAAATTTATATTTAATAGCCTCGAAACAATTAACTCCTTACTAAGTTGTGAGCTTCTTGACACAATTAAGATAAAATTATTGCAACGAAGAGATAAACCATTGGTTTCGCTTTTAAAATCCCTTAATAACCCACGATCCTTAAGAAACGAAAAGAATCAATTTTTCAGTCTAGTGTCGAAAACAGAAATGATTAAACTTGCAAGAACTCTTTCATCTCGAATGTTTGGGCCTAATAACTCAATCGATAACGATGATTCTGATGTACAACCAATTGATTTGGAAATTCAACCACATACAGAAGAATTATCATTACAGGAGCAACTGCAGCTATCCATCGCAGAATTCAAAGCTTATGATATTGAAATAGGAAAAAATAAATTTCATGCATTGAGCAAAGAATTTGCGATTCTTTAAAACACAGGCAAGAAAACTGACAATTTACGCCAATTATTTGATACTTTATCTACCATAAAACCTACATCTACACAAAACGAGCGAAATTTCTCAATTGCTTATGATTTTGCCACAAAAAAAAACGAATCGATTGAAAGAGTTTTATGAAGAAAAATATTTCAAAATGAGTCTATTATTTTTCTAATTTTTGTTTTCTATTAATTTTGTTTTGTGATAAAGTTCCTAGTACCTAATTAATTTATAAATTGAATTTTTATAATAATGAATTACGAAATATAATTCGATATTTTATTTTTACAAAATAACTTTGGTTTTAATTCAAACAAATATGATAATCGTTGATCGCATTACATAATTTCCAATATAAAACTTAAGGCAAACCCGAATTTAATTGTAAATTTTAATCTTAAAAATTTCTCAATAAAATAGGTATAAAATATTTTTTCTCGAGAAATGAAAAACGTCGAGAAATTCGACACACTATTTGCGACTATGTTCATTGTAATCAGAAAACTCCTTCCATTAAATTTAGGTTTACGTTTTCCGCTATCTACCAGTTGCAACGCTTTTTGGCGACTAAATTGCGCTATATCCGAAAAGTGTGTTGCATTATCCTGGAAAAATTTTATCAAAATACCCTATATCAATATTATGAATAGCAACTTACTTGAGACTCTTATAGTTTTTTCCGATAAATCCAACGGTTGGTGGGAGTAAAGTAGTCCACCGTAAAATGTTGATGTAAACACACGTAATACCGCAAGGTTATTTTTTATGATTATTCAGTAAGTCAAAATAAATTTTAATAACAATAATTTGCGATCGATTTATTGAGAGAGGCTAACAGTTCTCCAATACCAACATTTACAGCAGACCAACTCAGGTAAGTTACAATTTATTAACGAAATGTCTCTAAACTTCAAATAACCTATAAAATACGTTTGTTAGAACATACTATTTTGTAGAAAATTTAATTTAAGAACAGCGGCATCGGGAGCAGGAGAAATTGGACATTATAATTAGAACAACATTTTCTATTATACCACCAACGCTCATAAATCAGTACAATTTATTGAGCTCACCATTAAATGAGCTGGAGAGACCGAACAGTTCAACTAGTACACCATATACTGTTAGACCACCAACGCCGATTAATAAGGATCATTTATTGAACTCACCAAAAGATCAAGCGTGGGAGAGTAATTTCTCCAACACAGACGATCAAAACGGTCCTAACTCATTAAGATTATTTCTCTTTATTTTTTTTATACACTTTTTATCATCATGCCTTGATTCGGATAATGATCCAGAATATTTTCCACCTGTACAAGCCGAAGGGATGATCGACCTATATTGTGATGGTAATAGTTTATACATATTTCTTAAAGATAATTTAGTGCACTAATTGACTGTTAAAAAATATTTTTAGATACTCCATATAGCTCACAAAAATTAACGACCAAAAGATTAAAATGCCCAGAAAAATGGAAGATGAATGCACGGAAAGTTAAATATCAAGCAGGATAACCCATAAAAAGCAAGAAATAAAAGTTGGCTGTGCCGTTAGTTGTCTTTGCGCAGAAAGGCAAGACATATTTGGAGATTTTTGGAAATTGAATTCAATATCAAAAGGGGAATTTTTTGCTAATATGGTTTGCATGGTATATGGTTGCAGGTGGTCAGTAGAGAAAAAACGTACTGAGAATACCAATTCTCGAAGAAAACATACCTACAATTACTATTTTCTAAAATTGGGCAAATTGACCAGAGTTTTCCAAGTATTTTTTGTTGAAACCTTTGATATAAAAAAAAAACACGAATACACAAGCAAAGTGGAAACATGCCAAAAATATGCCAAAGACGAAGTAGTAAGTCATATCAATATATTTGCAACTATACAGTCGATTCGCATTATTTCCGCGCTTCGTCCAATAAAAAATATTTGGAACCGCATTTAAATTTAAAAAAGATGTATGAGTTGTATTGTAATGAGTTTGATGATCCGATTAAATGTTGGGTACACAAAGATATTTTTCAAGCTAGATTCAATTTTTCTTTTTTCATCCCAAAAAAAGATTTGTGGAACAAGTGCGAGGAGCACAACACAAAACAAAAAAAAAACGGAATAGTATTGACACCAGAAGAACATAAACACTTAGCGGATTACTTGCAAAATAAGTTAAATGCAAAAGCCGAGAAAGATTCGGACAAAGCTGATTCTGAAACAAATACACGCATTGTAGTAATCGATTTACAAAACGTTTTTGCACTACCGAAAGCACACATTGATTGCTTTTATTACAAAAGGAAATTGTTATGTTTCTATTTGTCGTTATGCCTTATTAAAGTTCTGAAGAACAACCCAACGGTAAAGTTTATAGAGCAAAAATACTCCGAGCCAGGTCACTCGCTTTTGCAAGAAGTCGATGCGGTCCATAGCACTTTAAAACGATATTTAAAGAATAAGGAAATTTATAATCGTATTGGATTGATTCGTTTTCTTTCAAATAAAAAATTTCCAAAAGTAACTTTGAAAGTTTGCAAATTAAAAACACCGATTTCTGAAATTACAGTCAAGCGGCCTAAAGGTTTTGTTTTACCAACATACCGTATACCAAAGTTCGACATCTGAGATACGAAATACGGAATGCATTGGAATTTTCATACAAACGAGCATTTATGTAATTATCAATTTTATACAGAGCCCATTTCAAAACCTTTTAAACTCCAGGAAAACACGAAAGCTTCATGTGGAGGAAGCTCCGCTCAAAAATCTTGAAATTGAACTTTGTGAAAAAGAAAGTTTTAGAATATCTGACGAAAAAAGGAAGGATTTGACTAGTCTCATGAAATTTATGCCGAAACAAGATCAACCTTTTTATAATGCCGCTCTTCAAATAGAATAAAATTAATGATTGCCAGCCAGTGAATTTTAAGACAAATAGAATTATTATAGATGGAATTATTCAATTGAATATTAATTTGTGTTAGATATTTTTTAAGATATTTTTAATGAGAAATAGCATAATTAAGGCAAACAAAGAATTTGTTAATTATTTGATTTATGTTTTACTTGTATGTTTCATGAATAAAATTATATACATCATTATGTTCCTTAAAATTATTTTAATTAAAAATAATATTTTAGCTTTTTTTTTTTTTATAGTGGGGTGAGCTATTACTAACCCTGTGCACCGCGACCATTAAGGTCTATTGTGCATCAAGAGGACTGTCATTTTCCCCTACTATAAGCTAAAGGTCACTTTTGTTCCTTCATAGCGAACTGTACACATTTATACACACACACACACACACACACACACACACACACACACACACTACGGTTGCACATTACCCACCTTGAGAGTACTAATTGGACTAGACCATCATTTTTTTTTTTGCTGAATTTGCTATTTCCAATTTTTTTTTTGGTGTTTTTTGCGGGAGACAGGTATACATAATAAACAGTTATGATTTTACACAAAATCACATAAGAAGAATTAAAAAAATGTATAACATTATTTAATTTAATATTTTAATATTTAATAATCAAACAATCAAAATTATTTGCGGCGCCGCAAACAATTTTACAAAGTGTCATGATTTATTAAGGCTTCGAGATAATTCGAGATTTGGATTTCGAGATTTTAAAATTTCGATATTTCTGAGAGAGACTTTGAGATTTTTAGACCAATCATGGTTTGAAAGGGCTCACTGCATTTTCAGAAAAAAAAAAAAATTTTGTAGAAATTACCAGAAAGGCAATTCAGAAAACATATTTTATTGAAAATAAATAAAAAAATTAAATTTTGTAGGCATTTTTAGACATTTGTCATCACTTAAAACATTTGAGGTACATCTATCAGTATAGAAGCGATACGAGCGATACAATTTCTTGGATCTGTGTCTGCAAGATTGACGAAGCATTGACCAAGCATTAAATCCTCAACTCGCTCAAATACATTCGTCGATACCATATCTAACTCAACGAATTAAGCCAACCGCAAAATAACTTCAAAATTTGTGGTTGAACTATCAGTAGATAAAATTCCTTTGATCTGTGTCTGAAAGGTTGACGAAGTAATTTCCATTATTCGTAAATATTAAGAACTTCACGGAAAAACATGTATTTTAACTTGGGCCACACTTTTCTGTGAGTCTTTCTGGATTTTAGTTTTTTTGATTTTTGTTTTTCTGAATTGTTTTGATTCTGGATTTATTTTTTCTGAAATTTTTTTCGGAGATTTTCAGTTTCTGTATTTTTTTCTCTAGATAAGGTAGCCAACTCGTTTTGAATTAATTTTAAAATAGAATAAGAGTTGACATTTTTGCCTTTCTCAAATTTCGGCTTCCAACTTGAATGTTAAAAATATATTCAAACATCTACAAGTTATTAAATCTAACTTTTGCAAATATTTTGAAAATTCTGGCCTATTTTTTAAATTTGGATTTCTAAAATTTTAGTCAAGCCTAAAATTGAGGTTCAATAAATGAATTTGTTTTTTCAAATTTATAAAATAAAACTTCCAATTTTAAAATTACGTACTCCAAAATTTCAGTTCAAAAGTTCTAGCTGTAAAATGATAAAACATTTTGTATAAATTTTTCATTTTTTAATTTCAAAATTTTATTTTCGTCACGAAATTTGGGGATTAAATATAGAATCTGAAAAATTAATATTTTATATTCACTACCTAGCTCCAGCATTGGCCATAATACAGTGGAAAATCGTAGATTTTTTAGCCTGCCTAGAATCATAGATGCTGGCTCTTTGAAAAATTAGAATATTTAGCACATTTTTCTCAAAGTTACAATGACAAATTATCGAATTCTTTGGCGTCCTGAAAAAAAAATGTTCACATTATTTTTTTTCTAGAAATTTTGAGATGGTAGCGAGTGCGGCGACGATATATATCCAGCTAAATTGAAGCTTCCACACTTCCAATTTTATTTTCTTATATTGAAAAATGTTTGCTTCTACTTTTAGAATACATCAAATAATTTTAATTGTACAAGGTTTGTTTTCTTCATTTATTTGATTTGCTAATTTAAATTTAGAACGGACGGGAGCATAGCTCCGGATAAATAAATAGAATTCCAATGTAATGGAGGAAGGATTAAAACAATTTTATTTTGAAGCAATTCTAAATGAGTCTTTGCTGAATCCTTGGGAAAGAATATTGAAGATTAAACGCATGGGAATTACGTTGTTTAGATGCGAGTTCCCTCCAGTCTCGGTAAATTACTCATCTGCAATTGTTGCAATTTAGACATTAAGGTGTTGAAAGCCAAATTAGATCACTATGCAGCTTATTATTTGAGATCTAAGATTCAGGCACAATAAAAAGTATCATTTTGGACGTGTCCGATTTCTGTGCTAAATAATGTTTTTGGTGATAAATTAATGTTAAACTGTACGCAGCCAAATTATCACAACACCGGTGTGTTATAATTTTCACATGTCCGTAATAATTCTTGTTTCTTTGCCGGTGAAGTAAACAAAATAAGCTTTATATAATTTACGTAAGTTTAAGTGTATTGTACCTGGGAGTAAAAGTTCAGTGTTTTTCTCATTAAACACATGTAACCCAAAATTAATAGAAATAATACCATATTTGGATAAAATTCTGCCTCTATCATTTATATATATTAGCCCTGTTCATTTTGTGGGGTGTTTTTTATCTTTTTTGTGCTTCACCTGGGATCGATTCCGTATCTAAAAAAAATGATTTTGCCCACTTAAGAAAATTTTTTGGATGTAATTTAGAGGTTGCCACAGTCAATTTTTACTAAACATTTTGAAGTAAGCGCTTGTCGTGATTTGTGGTCATGGTCATTTCAAATTCTTTGTTTTGTTTAAAAAGTTTTTCGACAATATGAGTAGAAAATTTTGGTTACTTCGTTCTCCCGTAGAATCATTTGCTGAAATCAAAGAATTGCCAAAAAATAGTGATGTTTTGCGCCTCTTCTTGTTTTATCATACATATATGTGAAAAAAGAACAATTTCTGAGAGTTCGAACAAAACAGTGGCTTCAACAATCGGGATCTGGAAGAAACTTGATTTACCAACAGCTGAACACCGGAACATAGTTACAAAGTTCAAAAAACTCCACAAGTCTTGGTATATTTTAAAAAAGCACAAAAAATTAGCTTCTTCCAAGAAAACGAAATTCGTAAAAAGTTTGTCATGTCTTTTAACGTGGGTCATAAAGACATCGCCATTCGTTTAGCAAGCTCACTGAAACTTTTATGTTTTTATAATTGTAATAAAGACAATAAACGGTGCTCATATGTTGCACAATTCAACGCTGAATTCGGGAATAACTCTTCAGTAGAACCAAAAGCCAGTGTAAGTCAGATTAGATGTGAACGTTCAGGACCCAGGATTATCGAAATGTATGAAGAATCTAGCAGTGAATCGAGTTCCTCGTCTGAGAGTTCTTATTCCCCGATCGCGCAAAATTATCGAATGGCCAAATGGTATACGTTGTCGGAACAATGGCGTCCGCTATCGGCCATTCGATAGACGAGGTATTTTGCTCTGTGAGCACAATTAGAAGTCATCGTATGAAAGAACGAGAAGAATTATCGCGATCTATAATAGAGGGATTTTACCCAAATAGTTTTTTAACAATTCATTGGGATGGAAAAATTATGGACGATAACGAACAGCGGGGAAAAGTGGATAGAATGGCGGTCATTGTTACTGGGTTTCGGATCGAGCAAATTCTTGGAATCCCAAAGATACCGTCTGGAACCGGTGAAGTCATGGCGGACAACTTAAATAATTTGATTCAAGAACACAACTTAGCTCGAAATATAAATGCGATGTGTTTTGATACGACTTCAAGCAACACTGGGCGTTATAAGGGAGCTTGCGTACGTTTGGAAAGACTTTTGGGCAAAATAATTTTTTATTTCGCTTGTAGACACCACGTTTTGGAGCTCATAGCATCGGCTGCATTTAATACTTTATTTAAAAAGTCAACTGGCCCAAATATCCAACTATTTGAGAGATTTAGAAAGGAGTGGGATACTGAAGGAATATCCTGAGAGGAGTATAAATCAGCAATCCTGGACGACCATTTGAGAGATCGTGTGACAGAAATAGGACGTCAAACAAGGCTCGTTGTAGAGGAGCACCTGAAATTTAATCATGCTCGAGCAGATTATTCGGAGTTACTGCAACTTTGCCTATTATTTGTCGGTGAAGATCTGAATCTCGGGATTGTTATTCGCCCGCCTGGTGCTGTTCATCGCGCACGATGGATGGCCAAATTGATTTACTCATTAAAAATATACCTGTTGAGAGATCAATTTTTTTTGGAACTGACAGAAGTCCATGCCCTACGAGAATTTAATTTTTTCATTGTCAAAATTTATGTTCGATACTGGTTCCAATGTGAGAGTGCCCGTTTCACGCCATTCAATGACCTGTGCCTACTTAAGGAGCTCACTAATTATAAAATGATAAATGAACAAATTTCACTGGCGACAGTTGCCCAATTTCCAAAACACCTTTGGTATTTGCACGAGAGTTTCGCTGCCTTATCATTTTTTGATGACAGAATACCTAGATCGATGAGAATGAAGATGTGCGAAAAATTGAGAGCAGTTACCGTACCTAATGATGGGAATAAATTTTTAAAACTTAATAATCGTGATATCCATAGCTATCAAATTCACGATTTTATAAATGCAAATACGAGAAACTTTTATAGCTATGATATTATTATGGAATTTCTGAATTCTGACCCGGCATCCTGGAAAAATCGCGCATCTTATCTTCAAGCTCGTGAAAAAAATTCTGAACTAAAGGTCGTCAATGATGTCGCGGAGCGATCAATTTCTCTAGCTCAAGATTTCAATGGTCTAGCAGGCAGGAGTGAAGAACAACAGTATTTGTACAACACCGTAGCTCACCATAGGAACGTTTGTGCGAGTAATAAGAAAGAAGATTTGAAATTAGGATTTGAATCTGCGCGTATTCTGTTTTTTAGTTGAACAAAAGCTGTTATTATGAGAAATAATTCAAGAAAGACTTTTATTATTATTAAAAACAATTGTTATTATTGGAAACAATTATTATAAAAAACAATAATTTTTTCGTAATTTATTATGATTGTTTGTTAAGTTTCAAACACTAGTTGAAACATCGTTTGTTTGTTCTTCTTGTCATAATTTAAGCTTCAAATATTGTTTCTTGTAACTTCAATAAAGTTTCTTGTAAGAAACCATTGTCATCAGACCGGATTTACCAAGTAATCGGCCATAAGTTTCGAGTCAATAGGAAGTGGGGTCGTCATTTCTAATTTTTCATGAAAAATTGACTGTGGCAACCTCTAAATTACATCCAAATAAAATTCCTTAAATGGGCAAAATCATTTTTTTTAGATACTGAATCGATCCTAGGTGAAGCACAAAAAAGATAAAAAACACCCCACAAAATAAACAGGGCTAATAAATATACACTTTCAAATAACACAGCATTCACAATGAAAAAACTTTTTACTTTTGACTTACAGGTTTGTATGAATTTCCAACATAACGAGCAAAAATTTTTGTTCGTTAAGTTGAAAATTCACACAAACCTGTAAGTAAAAAGTAAAAAGTTTTTGCATTGTGAATGCTCTGTAACTGTCTACGTACAATTTGTCGTTTGTTGTATTTCCAAATGTCAATTTTATTATGTCATAATTATTTCAGTATTCGGACAGCAAATGAACTTATTTCAAATATGGAAGAGAGAATTGTTTCACTAATGTCAAATTTATCACAAAAATAATTATTTCGCACAGAAATCGGACACGTCCTTTATTTTACAAAATCAGGCTTTAGAGATGGGGTAATTAAGAGTTTTAAATCTGAATTTGTTTCGTTAATTGCTGAAACATCTAAGCGCGGTCTTTACTCGTAGAATTGGATAATTAATAGCAAAATAAAGAAATTTTGATGCAAAAATATTTTTTTTTCTAGGAAGCAGCCTCCATTCTGGCACACCGGAACATGGTCAATAGGAAGTGGGGTCGTCATTTCTAATTTTTCATGAAAAATTGACTGTGGCAACCTCTAAATTACATCCAAAAAATTTCCTTAAATGGGCAAAATCATTTTTTTTAGATAGGGAATCGATTCCAGGTGAAGCACGAAAAGATAAAAAACACCCCACAAAATGAACAGGGCTAATAAATATACACTTTCCAATAACACAGCATTCACAATGAAAAAATTGTTTACTTTTGACTTCAGGTTTGTATGAATTTCCAACGTAACGAGCAAAAATTTTTGTTCGTTAAGTTGAAAATTCATACAAACCTGTAAGTAAAAAGTCAAAAGTTTTTGCATTGTGAATGCTCTGTAACTGTCTACGTACAATTTGTCGTTTGTTGTATTTCCAAATGCAGCAAATAACCTTATTTCAAATATGGAAGAGAGAATTATTTCACTAATGTCAAGTTTATCACAAAAAAATTATTTCGCACAGAAATCGGACACGTCCTTTATTTTACAAAATCAGGCTTTAGAGATGGGGTAATTAAGAGATTTAAATCTGAATTTGTTTCGTTAATTGCTGAAACATCTAAGTGCGGTCTTTACTCGTAGAACTGGATAATAAATACCAAAAAAAAGAAATTTTGATGCAAAAATATTTTTTTTTTCTCAGAAACAGCCTACATTCGATATTGGTGATGTTTTTCATCACGCTCTCAATATTCTTAATTATCGCTTCCCTGTTGTAGTTTCGTTATGAATTATTTTTTGACTCACGCCATAACCTTATTAATTAAATGTTCAAGACGAGCTGCTTTCAACAAGTATAATTGCTACTGTAATTGACAAACATCAGCACTTTTGCAAACTATACGCTGACGCTTAACTGGAGCCTGTTATTGTGTGTTATCTTTCAAACAAATAAATGGAGCCTTGCGTAATCTGTCCTATTCGGCCTATATTCCATTGTTTATTTCATTACAAACGTTTATCTTCCAATGTGGCTAAGATTAATGACTTTACTCAAATATACTACGTTTCTGCCGAATTGACCACCTGATATATTACAAATGTCATTACTATAATTTACCAGTCAATGTTGCTAAATAAACCATGGTGGTCAAGTTTACAACATGCAACTTCTACTGTTTCTGTTGCTATTGCCGCCTAATATATGAACATTATGGTCCCCTTTTGAAGCACGAGCTTCTTATAATTGTTTTGATCAACTATCAAGAGTCCCTTATTTGCCGGTTTTTTCATCTGGAATTGCTGATTAGACAGTTTTAGGCTTGGGTATATGAATATTTCAATTAATTTGAACTATATTCAAGAATCGTGGCTGCTCCTAAGGTTCCATTCGATCTTTATACATATTCATATACATTAATTGTTATCATTCCAAATAAATAAAAATTGATTTGTTAATAGTTTAGGGGAATGTCAATATCTCTTTAGAAATTCATAGAAACCCCTTTTATTGTGTGGTAAAGGACATTTTGATCATAATTGAATTATTTTGAAATTAAACATATTTGTTTGTTTTGGAAGGAAGGAAAACATATTTGCCTAGGAATACTATAAGTTTAGTTGAACATTGTATAAAGATTAATATTTCAAACGAAACAAACTTCAAATAAAATGCTTGAAAATATCTTCTGTTAGTGAAGCCAAGAAGAATCTCGTTGTTTTTTTATGAAATCAAGCAGGAACTATAGGTTCCAGCATAATTTTAAGATATTTTTAAAATAATATTTTTTCAATAACTACCCGATTTCCAACTTAATCTTGTTAAAACCATAAAACATACTTAATTCATTATAAGCGACATAAAAAGTGAAATACATATTGCTTCCGTAGTAAGTCAGTGGAAGGCTATTTTTAAAAGGGTTCAGATTCTTAGGTCTTTTACGGCTGCATGCAATCCAAGGCTATAACCCAATGTTTTATATCAATGCAGCCTAATTTTTGGTTGTACAATATCGTACCGCAGAATTCCAAATCGGCAATAATTAAGGTAGGAAGTGTAATACGGCAGATAAATATCCAGTAGATTTGGCGAATTAAAGAAAATACGATTTTCACCTCTTGGTTTAACAAATTTTTATTTATATATTTAATTATATAAGATCGATGTTGTCGCTTCCACGGATGATGAAAAAGAGAGCGAATGACTTGCTGAATTTTAGTTTGTCAAAAACTATGCTATAATATCTCTTGATGTACATAAAATTATTTACCGACAAATTATAGCGCGGACTTTAAAGTTATTACATATTTCAAATTATAAATTGGTAATATACCTTAACAATAATTATAAATTCATCTTAATAATCTATTACATAATTGTTACATATTTGTATATATGTAGCTATTTTGACAGCTAATAAAGTTTTGATTTCAAAATGCAGTGAAAATAAAGTGGTCAAATAATATAATAATTACTCTGAAAATTAAATAAAGGATAGTGCAAATTCATGGAACTATTGATTTGAGATAATTAAAGATGTAAAAAAGGTGTATAATTTATAAATTAACTTAACTTAAATACTATTAATGGTCTTTTCTATTTTAGCTAATTTGGAACAGCTGATATCAACAAATACAACAATTTAACTTATAATATAAATGTGTTAGTGTTCCAAAAAGAAATTTAAGATATACAATAAAATTAATTAATTACTAATTGTAAATGAAATGAAATTGTTTTAATTCAAATTAAATAGTTTTGTGATGATGGTCAGTATTGCGTTGTGTTGCTTTGGAACACCCAAATTGCTTCCGCATGCTAACGATGAATTTATAGTGGCTCAATCTTTAAAGATTTGGGTCTTTCTCTTTAGAGTACCACTATGTGGTCTCAACCAAAGAAACGTACAACGAAAGGTCAGCGAGCAGTTCTAAAATTTCCTTATATCATATTTCTGATTGGACCAGAATCCGTTATGATCACTTTTAAATCTCAATTATTCACAAATATATTACGTTTGAGTTCGGAAGAAAGTCTCTTGATGCCTTCAATATCCTATAAACGATGAAAGTCAGTGAAAGTGGAACCACAAAATCGACAAAGCAAAGCGTAGTTAATTTTCTATGTCCGCGTTTAAAGGAATCGTGGGAAGCGATGGCAAATTCATCACTCACTTGTTTTGCCTTAAAAAACATTTATTTATGGGTAAATTTATTAAAAACATTTGCAAAAGAGGGAATATTCTGGAAAGGGGCACGTATTCTGGAAAAAGAAGAAAATTCTTTAATAATAATAGTTATTCAAGTCTCCGCTATATAAAAGAAACGGTTGAGAAAGTGATGAATTGTGCATCGTAGACAAACCTTGCTTAATCGTAATAGAAAAATGGTTTTAATTTCAATATTGAAATCTGATCAAAAATGTGCAGAAACCATTTCTGTAAAAATCTGGCCGGCTTCCTTTCAAAACGACTCTCACTTGCAGTTTAAAATTGAAAAATTTCCCAAAAAGTTTTATTGAAAATTCTGGTATCTCTATTGGGATTTTAGTTTTTATTTCAGTTGTGTTCATAATAATAGCAGCGCATTACCTTGTTTTAATAACTCTTTATTATTTTTTATACCTTACTCTTTTCTAAGGTTGGAAATGCTCTGAATGTTTCTTCTCTCCTCTCTTATTAGCTTATCAAAAATTGCTTAGTTCTTTTTTATGAGATTACATTTGTTAGCGAGTGTTTCAACCAAGCTGTTCCTAATAATAGCAGCAACGAAAGAAACATAATTTCAAGCGAGCTTTTTAACGAAGAGTTGAAACTTTTCAACTAATTGGTAAGTACAAAATATTCTCGTAGTTCGTAAAGTGCAAAAATCATATTTAAATGGATTTTAGAAAAGTAATGGGTTGATCCAAGCACTGCACGGAAGAAAAGCAAAACCTTATTTAAAAAAACTTCGATGTAAAGGAAAATATTACCGTGAAATATAAGAAATTATCTGATGTTCTGCAAAAGTGGTCTGTAGTTCAGTAAAATGGACTAATAAGGCTGAAACACGTGTTCCAAAAAATAAAACAACTGAGCGTATTGACCGACAAATCATACAAATGGTAAAAAGTTAAAGAAGGAACTTCAGGTACCTGCAAGTGCGGTGACTATACGGAGTCGTCTATTAGAAGCTAAATTGGCCGCCAGGAGTCCTATAAAATTACTATTGCTCAGCAAGAAACATGTGGCAAAAAGAATACAGTTCGGTAAGGCGCACGTCAATTGGCCCCCTGAAAACTGACGAAATGTTTTATGGAGCGATGAAAGTAAAATTGCCCTTTGTCGTTCCACAGGTCGTCGATAATATGTGAGGAGACCTCCAAACACTGCCCACGACTCAAAGTACACAGTAAAGACTGTTAAAGCATGGTGGTGCAAAATTTATGGTTTGGGCTTGCTTCTCATACTTTGGTTTTGGGCCGATATATTCTATAACGGGCATCATTGATCAATTTTTATACATTAAAATACTTGAAGACATCATGCTATACCGTATATGCTGGGGTGTTTCAAAAGATAAGGGCCCAAAACAGACAAGCAAACAGGCGAAATCATTGTTTCGGAAGTACAAAATTAATCTTGTGTAGTAGCCAACGCAATCACTGGACCTCATTATGGTAGAAAACCTAAGAGCTGATATCAAAAATAAAGTGAGCATAATTAATCGAAAAAATTCCCCAGCAATTGTGGGAGGCAGTGCACGAAGCACGGAGTACAACACCCACTGAGAGATGTCAAAACTTAGTGGATTCTATGGAAAGGAGATCCGCGGCTGTCATTCGTAATAATGGGCATGCAACTAGATATTGACTGCTTTATTAAAAAACACTACACAGAATTGGTGCTTGTTAAGTTTTTTTTGATGAATTTTTTAATTATTCCTAAACATTGTTTCGGACTGCTATTTTTGTGAACACCATGAAATGGAATTTTTTATTTATATTAATTTTTAATCAAAAGAATAAATATTTGTTTGTCATTTTTTAGCTTAATATGACAATATCAAATATATTTAATGAATAAATCTTAATCAAACTTGCGTTTTTGAAAACTTTTACGAGTTTTTTCTTCTTCTGGATAGCGCTGCTATTAATATGAACACAACATGTCAGTAGATAACTAGAAGTTTTGAAGCCTAACAATCAAATTTCAATTCGTGATTTACTTAACTGTGAATTTAAATCGCTAAATAAAAATTTAATATTAGTAAAACGATAAAGCTCAAAAATATCTGATATTGCCATGAAACATTAAGTTACCAGTGAGTAATATTTATAAAAAATTTAAAAACAAATTATCCACTATTCGGTAGATTTCCGACTTTTAAGTTTATCTTTTCAATTTCCGATTCCGCCTAAACAAACCTGCTCCAGTTCTGTAAAACTCAACCGGAAACATAATATTGATAAATATTTAATTATGATTACCATTCGTGTTCATATTCACAAAAAATCAATATATGTGATATGCTAGCATAGTAAGACAGAAAATTTCGATGTTTTTTGTTTGTTTCAAGTTTCAATGAATACAAATTATATAAACCAAATATTTGTCAAAACTAAAATAAAAAATATTGACACCGTTCACGATATTTTTTTTACATATAAAAGAAAATTCAAAACCATGTGGCGCCATCATATTTATTACATCAAACTACATGTCAATACATTTCTATTATTTATTCTACTGTTTTTATTAATAGTACAATGGTATTTTATACGTATATATTATCAGGGTAGGTGTCAAGGAATTGAAGATCATAAAAAATAACGGTTCACAACCTTCTAAAACTTTATAAGACATAATACCATAAATACCTCTCTATATGTACATAGATATAACTTCGGAATTTTATATATGCGGTTTTCTTCTATTATTTAATTTATATCCCTTACCGATCTTAATGCGTATGCAAAACATCATCTGATTCAGAAAAATAAAAATTACATTCATAACAAAAATGCCCATTAACAGAAAAAAATAAAGCAACAACAGAAAAAAATCTGACAATCATAAAAGCTCGTAAAATTTTATGGCTTTTTAAATAATATGAATGTTTAGTTATTGTGTATTTCATGACGACGACAACGACGACGACGACGTCAACGTAAAAAAGCAGCAACAACAAACCAAAAATAAAAACAAAATACATGTACAAAACAACAAAATAATTGAGTGAGATTTCATCCAAACAGAAATACAAAAAAAATTTACTGAAAACCACGTGACGGAATAATAAAATAAAATAAAATAAATTTGTTACGTTTCCCTTGCCCAAAAATATCATATTTTATTGTATACTTTTCGAATCGAATTAGAAATTTTCATTTCCGATTTGATTTTACCAAATTTCGTAAAAACAAAATCATATCAATATATATAAAATTTCAACTCTCATCGCAGCTGATTCTTGAATAGACTGACGACTGACTGATTGTGGTGGAAAAAAAAACAGAACCGAAAAAAAAAAAATCAAAACAAATTCAAGAAGTTTATGTGATTGTAGTGGTACTGTAGATTTTTGTTCGTCGCCGTTGTTTGTGTGAGTGCAGACGCACACCATGTCACCGCTCTAATGAGAGTGTAGTGAGGAGTAAAATTCAAATTGGATTGTGTTAGTTTGGTGAATGATATTTAGATGTCACTCGTTGCGGTTGAAATATTGGATTAGTCTAGTTATTTTAGTGATTTTTAAGAAAATATATGTAAATTAATTTGAGAAAAATTGTTGGTAAAGTAGAATATAATGAGGAAAAATTTATAACGAATTAATTCAGTATTTACATTTATCATTTATGTAGTTTATTCTTCCTTTGTGAATAAAGCTTTGCTCATCGGATTAAACCTTGATTAATTTAAGTATCAATTTTATAGCGAGATGAATTACCGTTGCTTGCTGCTATAAGCAAGAAACCTACTGTTATAAACCTGAATAATGTGTAATCCATCTTCAGAATAATGTGTAATCCATTTTGGGGAATTAGAATTATAGAATGCTGAGCCATCAATGTATTTTGCTACAAAAATTATTTTACTAAGTCGGCTTCAATATATGTGGATAAATATTGATTTAATCAAAGTTTAGAATATAAGCTATGATCAACACTTGACAATTATTTCAAATAATTTTTCGAAAAACGCAAACTTAGTGTACGATTTAAGTCGATATTTACAAAATTTCCAATCTGTCAAAATTTAAATTATTGTATAATTGAAATTCTGAATTTACCTTGTTTCGGAAAATTAAGAAATGACTTTTGGAAAATTCACTTCCTTCTTTTATTTTAAAATTTATTGATTAGCTACTTACAATTTTTTTTAAAAAAATCTGTAATGCACTATGTAGTTTGAAATTTTGAAAATTGAAAAAATTCTAAAAGTCGATTATTCAAATTAAATTACGAAACGAATTGTAGGAATTTTTTGTGAATTTTGGTTCGGCACGCACGACTCCAATTTATTATTTTTTTCATTATTATTAAGGTTGATCTACTATTTTCCTAGGCTTCAGCGGACAAAGCTAAATTTTAGGTGTTCGAAAATTTTGTGTTAATTGTAAGGTAAATCGATCAAAAATGCGGACTAAACTAAGGTTTTTGGTTGATGTAATTTTTTTTGTAATCTTAGAGCGATTTGTTTACAAGTTGTAAAATTTAAACTTCTGCAGTAAGGTACATCAAAATTCTCAAGAAAATTCGGCACACTATTGACCCACGGGGAAAACCTCTCGATCTGCTCAAAACATACGCATAGTTGATGCATTTTCATAAATGTCTTGTAAAATATTTCCGAATTCGCCTTTTTGGAAGAAATCGACGAAGAGATTAGGGAAATAGAAATTCAGAAAAACGATAGAGTGTATAGTTCCTCCATCGAATAGTAGGAACGTTTTTTTCGTAACATTTCAATACAATAAATGTTCAATATTTAAATTATACCATACATACTAGAAGCACGAATAGTCTCTGCATTTTGATTGACTTTTATTACACAAATTAAAACGTATTTGGCACTGGTAGACCGATACCTCTGCAGTCTAAAGCAATAGCTCTTAGAATCTATTTCATTTATTGTATAAAGTGGTATTTTCCGTATGTGTGTGATCAAGCTTAACTGAAAAAAAAATCAGGCAAGTTATCCATAAGCTATGGATAACAATTCATAAGGTATGTTATTGAAATTGTGGCATATACGTATAATCAAAGATGTTCTACATTTCCTTCAAGCAATTGCGCCAATCGGTATAATCTTCAAAAGTTACGGCATTAAAAGAACGTAAATCAGCAAAGCATGAAGCTCTTTGACCAGCAACACGAGTAAGTAAAATCGGTTATGATCATTTCGAGCGAAACCCTACACTTAAGCCAACCACTATGTTAGTACCTCTGTGCCATCGAACCAATTTATTGTTCAAAAATCTGTAATAGTGAATATTGTACAGACATTGATGAGTATCAGAGTAATATTGGTTTAAGCCAACTATGAAGTCGATCACCATATGGAGTGCCATACGAACTGTTTTTTGTGTTCATTTATGTGGCACCCATATATCAGTGTGAAAATCCATGGCTTGCAGCGACACAATATCAAGACGATTAATAGATTTTTCATTTTTAGCAGGCTCAGAAGTTAGTTTTGGCTAATTTGAACTACACTCAAAAGAAGATAACTCGAAGATCTGATTGATGTGCCTGAATATAATTTTATCTTTGAGCTTAAACTTTAAAGTACAAATTTACGCTGGCATGCAAATCATACAATAATTTTTAGACCGTTTTGTCGGTCGCTGGTCGTTCTTTGTGTCAATTTAAACTTAAACCATTTATTCTCTGTAATGCGCCTCATACTCTGAACCGATTGTTTGATGTTGGTTTAACAGTAAACTTTGAAAAAAGGCACTTCCTTCTCAAACGTCTTAACTACCAGGCTTAACAAACCCAGATTAGGTAAGAGTCGTACAAGAGTATCCAATACCAACTACACTCCTAAAAACTTCGTCGTTTTTAAGGGAATGGCGGAATGGTATCGGCATCTTATTCTTATTTTTGTTTCTTTTGTTGCGACTCTAACAGATTTCACCAAAAAGAACTCAAAATACATTTGGTCTGAGAAAGCTCAGCAAGCGTTTGAGAGTGTTAAATTGTTGTTGCTGTGCTGCAGGAAGGTTATGATGTTATGGAACATTCCATCGGGTATTTGTCCCATAAGTTGAACGCATCAGCATAGCAAAATTACTCCATTACCGAGCTAAAATATTTTGCATCGTGCTTAGCGTAAAGAAGTTCCGAGCCCTTTCACCAATATCACAGCGAGCATACAGGCAGGTTAACACCATTGCCGTTTAAAATTTCAACGATTCGACTTAACAATACAGCCTCGAATCATAGAACGTCGTACGGGATGTATTTTCGAGAGTCTTTTCGGAAGAGGTCATTATTAATTACAAGGACTTTAATATTAACCTCGACTTCGTATTCTTCAAATCTACTAAATATTTAGAATTCATTTGTAAAATTCTATCTTCGTTTAATTCCTTTCAGATTTTATGATATCTGATGGTAAAATCCTTGTCATCACTTCTGCAAATAAAAATCTGGTTTTTACTATGTCTGACGTATACTGAATTAGAAATGATATGTACCTCATTCCTTCGTAACGAAAATTCTTGTCAAGCTCACAACCCTTCCTCGTTTGCTCATGTTGGTTCTGACTGTCAGTGACGGCCTAAATGTAGAGAAAGTAAGCCAGTAAATTACTCCATCATAATTATTACCAGAACAGAAATGGGCGTGCATTGATTGGTTGTACAGCTAATGCAGCATTTATTTGTCGATTTTCTGGGTCCATATCCCAAACCCAACCACTGAAATTCTTACATCTTTATCGTCTTGGATCAATATTCAAAATTTAGTTTTCTGAAATGTTTTCGAAAATCTCTTGTCTCAGATATCATACAATTCTTAGAGAAAGATATTTTCCATTCATTTTCCTTACCAGAAATTAACTCCCTGATAATGGTCCAGAATTCAAATGTAAAACCTGCCAGAGTTTCCTCTCTAAGTTTCGTGCCTCACTATCTGCTTTGAGAGCTTCTGTTGATGTCAGCCACACTATTGGGATCAATATATTCCTTAGATTAATTGTACTGTGTAAAATGTTGTGCATAATGAAGAACTCTTCTCTTTTTTAATGTTTGGTAAACACATGATTAAAAATGGCAAGGAACGTGATCTGTTAAAATTACTAAATTCAGAAGATAAGGGAATTATTTCAGCTGAGCGAAAAGCTTTCGGTATCTGTCAGAGTGTATTGTTGAATATTTCGAAGACGCTTACAAAAGTTATTGTCATACTTATAACCTCCGGAGAAAGAAACGAAATTTAGAAATTGATCAGAATGTTTTCGTAAGAAATTATGTCTTAATTAACACCGTAGTTAAATTTCCAGCTAAGCTTGTACCTAAATTCCTTAAATATTCGGTACTCAATAAGTAAGGGGACACTGCCTACAAGTTAGTAAGGATATACGTTCCTGAAATAATCTTCTGTTTCAAAATGTTTCAATTCAAGTTTTTCGTATTCCTACTAGGCAGGTAAATTTTGTGTTTTGTGTTGCCCGGCTTGCTGAGGCATTCTGGGTAGTATGTGTTCTCCTCTATATATATAAAAATTACGTGTGTGTTTGTAACACTAAAACTCAAGAACCAATGGACCAAATTTAATAAAATTTTAGATGTTTGATATTTGAGTCATGGAATGGTTTTAGTGTGTGTTTACCACCCGTATAAAAGTTCGTTCAATTTTCGGGTTTTTCATAATAATTCGGATAAATATTGGCCGATTTGATTAATATTTAGCCCAGATTAGTTAAATAATCTACAAATAATTGTGGATATAATTAACATGATTCATCGGAAGCCTTCGACTTCCTCCCGAACAAAAGTTCGTTAAATTTTCAGGTTTTTACAATCACTCGGACAGATAGTCTCCGATTTTATTCATATTTTATGATGGTGTGATGGTATAATATGGTATGATAGTATGATGGTACGGTGGTATGATGGTCTAATTATATGATGATATGATGGCATGATGGTATGGTGGTAAGTTGGTATGATGGTATCATAGTATCATGGTATGATGGTATGATGTTATGATGGTAAAATGGTATGATGGTATGACGGTATTAAGGTATGATGGTATGATGGTATGATGGCATGATGGTATGATGGTATGATGGTATGATGGTATGATGGTATGATGATATGATGCTATGATGCTATGATGCTATGATGCTATGATGCTATGATGCTATGATGCTATGATGCTATGATGCTAAGATGCTGTGATGGTATGATGGTATGATGGTACGTTGGTATGATGTTACAATCGTATGATGGTATGACGATATGATAGTATGATGGTATGATAGTATAATTGTACGATTGTTTGATAGTTTGATGCTATGATTGTGTGATAGTATGGTACGATGGTATGATGATATGACGGTATGATGGTATGATGGTATGATGGTATGATGATATGATGGTATGATGGTATGATGGTATGATGGTATGATGGTATGATGGTATGATGGTATGATGGTATGATGGTATGATGATATGTTAGTGTGATGGTATAATGGTGTGATGGTCAAATACTAAAAGCAATGTCCATCATATGATATCTGCTACATGTTTTGTATGGCCGACGGATGTTTTGTACGGCCATAGGATTCGGGTGCCATACAACTTCTTTAATTTTATTGGAATAACTCAGTACCTTATTAAGCTAGGTGTCTAAAATTTTGTTGACATTTTATTTTAATTCACATTCTGTAGGCCGCGCTAAAATATGATTTTAAAAAAAAAGAATTGGATTTGACATTTAGGGCTTAGTTTTATTCTAATCAACATAGCCTTAAATAAATCATAGGTTTTATTACAGAAATATATAAAAAGTGAAATACGAATAAAATTGTTCAACTATAGGTTTGGATGGCGGTCCACTAAAACCAGGCATAGACACAAAGATGGTCCGTAGCCATACCCGTGTTCAACTATAGTTCTTTGTAATTTGGGGCTTGACATTGCCAAATTTTAAGTAAGTTGTACTAAGTATCAAAAAAAATTTAAACTTAATTAATTAAAAAGTTTATGATAATTAAGTAAAATATACATTTTTATTTATTTGTTACACATATTTTATATGTGCAAATTAAAATGCCACATAGACTTTCAAATATTGGGCGTAACACATGGCAGAACAATCAAATGAGAACAAGGCGTTCAAATGAAACACCAACTGAACATAGAGAACGGATTGGAAGGGTTGGATTGGAACTATTACAGTCACGTGCAAATTAATCAGCTGATTAATATGAATTAAGAAATAAATCAAATCGATTTGGAAATAGACAAGCAAGAACAAGCACATCAAATACAAATAGATTAATATTTAATAAACTTGCTTTTCGTTATGTTCATAAAAATGATTATAGCTTAAATCCAATTGTTGCTATAAGCGGTATGAATACCATTTGTGTGCATTGCAAAGCCTTAAAATTCAAAAATGAAACTCATGGCTTATGTTGTGCAAATGGGAAAGTAAATTTGCAGAATTAATAATCATAAAATAGTAATTAGAGTCGATAAAACTCCTGCTGGAGAACACTCTAGAAGATTTAATGCGCCAACAATTAATGAAGTTGCAATAGTTATTGCTGGAGACCAATTTGCATCACATGACATTATATAACATCGCAGAAATGACCATAACACATAATTTTAGGAAAAATATTAAAATTGTATGACGGAAGATATTTTACATCGTATACGTTCAAATACATTAAATTATGATTTACAATTCACAACAGATATGTATAATCAAACATTAATTTTAATTGAAGATATTTGTTTATCAATTACAAACAAAACAATATCACAATTAGGATTAACAGCACCCAATCGTCAAGTAAATGATATCACTAATATTGAAGTTCAACGCGAACAAAACTTTGATATAAGTTTATTAAATGAATATTTACAAGAAGATTTACAAAAAAAAAATCAACAACAAAACATGTTTGTGATATTATTACAGGAGGAACTGGAAATACATTTTCGAAATCATTAATTTTGGCAAATATAAAATCTCAAAACAACATAGCATTAGCAATTGCTTCTTCAGGTATAGCAACAACATTATTAGATGGGAGTAAAACTACTCATTCAGCACTAAAACTCTCATTAAATATGCAAATAATTGAAACACCAACATGTAACATATCAAAAACATCAGGCACATAAAAAATCATTAGAAACATTAGATAAAACATTACAAGATTTTCGTAATAACCAATAGTTATTCAGTGGTACAACAATACATATTATTATCAGGTGATTTTAGGCAGACACCGCCTGTTATAACACGATCACTTCGAGTTGATGAATTAAATGCGTGTTTAACATCATCTAATTAATAGAGAAACGTTCAAAAATTAAATTTAACAACAAATATGCGTGTTCAATTCCAAAACGATGAATCAGCTGTAACATTTTCAAAATAATTATTGGACATTGGAAATGAAAAAATTCCAATTGAAATTACAACTGGTTTAATTACATTTTCACAAATTTTTTGTATTTTAAAAGAATCAAAAAAAAGAATTAATTTTAAGCGTATATATCTAACTATTGTACAACAATATAAAAATCATAATTGGTTAAGTGAACGAGCAATATTGGCAGCAAAAAACAAGGATGTTAATCTGCATATAAATTAATAGATTGGGTTGTGGATCAAGACAAAGTGGTAAATTATCCTACAGAATTTTTAAATTCATTAGATTTGCCTGGAGTACCACCACATATTCTTCAACTAAAAATTGATGTACTAATCATTTAAATACGGAATATAAATCAACCAAAACTTTGTAATGACACATGACTTGCTGGTGGATAAGTTTTAATCCCACACTGTCCTAAAATTCCATCAGATATGCCATTTAATTTTAATAGAATACGATTTCCAATATGTCTAGCTTTTGCTATATGACCATAAATAAATCACAAGGTTAGTCACTTCAAGTTTGTGGTATAAATTTGGAGTATCCATGCTTCTCACATGGTCAATTATATGTTGGATGCTCACGTGTGGGAAAACCATCATCGATATATGTGTACGCACCTGATGGAGCAACTAAAAATGTTGGATGCCATAAAGCATTGGAATCAATATTTAATAAATCAATTTTTATATAACTAAAATATTTTTAATTTCATTTTTCATTATAATTCTAATTTAATAAAATGCCAAAAAAAAATAAAAAAATTCCATATGTCCGTCAAAAAAAAAATTAAACTACCAGCAACGCGGGCATGGTACAACTAGTAATATATATACATATATAAGGAGAATTATGATGCAAAATTAAATTAGTTCAGGTTTTAAAATTTTAACCAGAGCTATGTTAGGTTTTTGACAATTTAGCGACGCTAAAAAAAGAGTAAAAATAATTGTGTCATAACAACAGTTTTTAGATCATTTCTATGTTGTGACTGACATTATATTGAGTCGTATAAATGCAAAACTCGCTATATGCATTTTCTCAAATTTTTGTGCTACATATGTCGTTTGATTCGTATTTCCAAGGGCAACAGTACTAACTAAAAATTGTTTAGCAAAACTGATGATTTACCTACCATTTTAAGTGATAAACACTGCAGTTTAATGCAAAATTCGTTATTTACAAAGTAAATCATGCTCAAAATGCTTTATCTACTTACATAAAATTTCATTCAAAACTCGCTATTCACAATATACCTTGGTACCAAAAAATACAAAACTCGTTATCTACAAAAAAAAAACAATTTCAGTCAAATTAGCGGTAAAATGTTGACGTTTTGTTTAGTTTAGAAAAGTACTTCATGGTGAGTGGACCTGCTTCTCATGTCTAATGTATAATATACATACAACAACGGTTTACTGAAATTAAAACGTTGAAAAACCATATGGAAAGTGTGGAAAACCCCATAGTTATATTAAACGGGGAGAAGGCCAGAAAACAGTGTATTACGAAAGACAAGTGGACTCAAGAAAAAAATGCAGGTAATTGATAACCTTTAATAAAGCTTAGTTCATTTTACTATTCAATTAAAAAAATATATACAATAGATACAAACAAAAGAATGAGCCGATTGTGCCAAAGTGCACACATAAAAAGAATTCGAACGCTTTTTAGTGCAATCCGATTAACGCAAGAGATGCGACAAGTTTCGCTAATTCGTTTTACTCGCTCTCGGACAAATTGGCCCAAGATACATTCCTACTAAAGTTCATGAGTGCAATAAATCCTGCGAGAAGAGGTGAACATACTTCCCTTAAAAGAACGATTTCGGTAGTTTATTACGTAAGAAAACAAAATAAAAACGTCGTACGGGTTTGCCAGGTAGCATTTTGTGGCATATTACGTATCAAAAAAAACCGAGTTGTAAGACTTGCGAAAGTACATTATGAGACCGGGTTAGGACCTGTTGAACGGCGAGGAGGTGATAGGAATGGTCCAAAAAACCAACCCAAAAAGGATTGCGTAATCAATTTTATCAAAAAATTTAAAACGGTCGAACTGCATTATTGCAGAAATAAAAATATCAGAAGGCAATATCTGCCGAGTGAATTAAACATTAATAAAATGTTTAGAATGTTTACATCTGAAACGCCTGATTTAGGCATTAAAAGGTTTTACTTCCGAAACATATTTAACAGTTGCTTTAATATTGGTTTCAAAACGCCAGCCACTGATATGTGTTCTATGTGCATAATGCTAAATGAACGAATTAAATTTGAAACAGATGCAAACATAAAGCAGAGTTCAATGGTTAAAATATTAGTTCGCGCTCTTCAACCTATTGCAGCAGGAAGCCGATGATTTTGGTTACGATATCATTTGACTGTCAAAAAAATATGGTGCTACCAAAAGTAGCTGACCAGGCTGCTTAATACAGTCGCCAAATTTATATATGGTATATAATTTCGGTATAGTCGTTGGATCGTCAAAAGCAGCATTGTCTAAGGAAAATGTATTCTTGTACACTTGGACCAAAGACTTGTTTCAAAAGGGGTCGATACAAATAGCATCTGCGGTACGCCACCGACTTAACAATCTTGATCTGGCCAATAAGAAGATAGTACGGTGAATCGCGGATGGATGCGGTGGCCAGAACAAGAACTCAATCATGATTAGTACCTGTTGTTACTGCTTACTAAAGGAATCATCGGCCAATATTACTAGTTTGGAATTAATTTTTCCTATTCCGGGACACTCGTTTTTACCACCAGATCGAGTATTTGCAAAATTGGAGAAAGAGATAAAAATAATCTCTAACTTATCAACCATTCATCGAAATTATAATTTTAAGGGGTTTTAACATTTTTTTCTTGTTTAGATTCGTAATAAACAAACAATGGTACAACCTGAAGAGTACATCCAAATTTATAAAGATCATGCTACTGTTCTACATCTCAGAAATGTAGATTGTCCCGTCCACGATTGGAAATCTGAGGCTGCTAAAATATTAAGGCCAACCACAAGCTGACACTTCAAGTTTAGTGAAGCTAAGCGATTCATCCATACCAATTGGTACAAGGAAATAGAAACGTATTGGTTCGCGGAGAAGTAGCTTACAAATCCGACCTAGGAGCGGCTAAACCTATCAACAAACGGGGGAAATATTTAGCTCAGATGAATCCAGCTCTTGTACAACCAGGTGTACAGTTGCCTGAAGCAAAACTGGCTGATGTCAAACATTTGTTATTCAATCATTATGGACAAAATTGGCCGGAAAGGAAGGAGCTAAAATTTTATAAAAATCTTATCAATTATTCGAATAGTTCTAACAATTCTGTAAATATATCCCAAGATAAAATATGAGAGACTCAAGTTCAGCACGAAGGCCTGCGAATTTAATTAATTTCTTAAGAAGGTAGAAATTAAATAGTTCCTATTTACATTAACGAAGCGTTATTTACCCAAGAAGGGATTTTTATGTGATTATTTTATTTATTTTTATTTTTAATTTTGGTAACTAATTTTGTATTATTTTTATGGGTATCTTCAACCCGGTGATTTGCTGTGCCTAAATTTTAGCAAGTTTTAAGAATGGTTTTTCTTTGGTATAAATAAAAATATTTTTTTATTAATCTGAAAGATATTTTTTTATTATTTATTGGATTATAATTGATTAAAATTATTGAATGGGTTAACATAACAGAATTTAATATTCTTAAAATATATACCATTAGACGAGAATTTTAAGTTCAAAACTCGCTAAAAAGTAACATCAGTTACAAAACTCGCTATTTACAATTTTAAAAGGGCTCTAGTACCCAAACCCAAGAGGGTACAATTATTGTTTTCTTAGTAAACGGACACTTTAGTTTAATTAAAACAGCTACAGTAAAAAAATATTATCGGCGACATTTATATTTCCCGTAGAAGGTTTTTCGCATTTTACAAGATATCAATTATAACGCACATATCGAGTTTTGCATTTATACGACTCATATAGGCCCTTATATGAATATCCCAGTTTAGTTGTTACAATACTGATCTTAATTCGCATAAAGCCTTTAGGCTAATTCGCGGTAATTGGCGCCTTAGTTTATGGTCAAATTTATTTCCGACAATAAATATTATTGAAAACTAATATTAAGAATGCCTTGCACTAAAATAGGCCCAACACTGAGGTGTCTATAAATCCAGTCACAACAGACCGATGGTTTTAAACATTTTTCTTTAACTATCTCTGTACGTAACTCCAAAATTAAATTAATTTAATTTAATTTATTGACGGAAACATAAAAATACTAAATTCCCAATAAACGTTATAAGTTTTTATTTTTGATTTCACAAATTTTATAATTTACAATTTTTGGTTTTTTACTGTTTACGACTCTTCAATTTTATTTTTCGTGATGAATGTTTTTTTACACACAGAGATGACTTGCCAATATTTTATTGTTCCAACTGGTTTTGAAGATGGTTGAAAAAACTGCACATAATTTTCTCTGACATCTGTATGTGTTGGGTTGTATTTGAACTTATAAATATTATCTTTATTTGACTATTGTGACCCCTCTTAATAAATAGCTAACTAAGTCTAAATGAATTATAATAAGGTGGCACTAGTGCATACAAACAAAATTATTATTTGTCAATCATTTTTGACGCAACAAAATAGATCGAAACAATAATAAACAAGATAAGTATTTGATAATAAGAATACAATAACAATAATTATAATAATAGTAAAAATAATTTATAATTCATATTTCATTTTAGGATTTCATCGTATTCAATCTCAAATCATGTCATATAAATAAGCTCCCATTAAACTATATATTCCAAAAAAATTGCGTACCAAAAAAGAGAGGAACGCCACTTATTTGATAACATCAAAGGATATTATAGCCTAAATACAATGCTAGTGAGCACATTCTTAAATATTTAATTTAATTATTTACTTAATTATATACATATATATGAATATTTTTTTGCCTTCTAGGTCTGTGACAACAATCTATGTATATATCAGGTATGTATAGATTTAAGACATCCCGGAGCCAACCACGATTCGTTTGTTTGGAATCACAGTGGTATTAAAACTTCCATGGCTCGAAAATATCAAATTGGAGAACGTAACAGCTGGCTTTTAGGTAGTACATAAAGAATTATCATAATTTATGACATGCGTGCAAAATTATTGGGTTTATATTAATATTTTATAGGGGATTCGGGGTACCCATTACTGCTTTACCTAATGACACCATTTAAACAAGCCGATCACGAAAGTCGGGAATCCCGATTCAACACGGCTCACTCGCCTGCTCGGAATATTATAGAGAGGACTATTAGAGTGTTGAACTCTCGGTGTCGGTGTCTATTGGCGGCTCGGAAGCTGCATTACACGCCTGATAAGGTAAAACAAATAATTAATACTTGCTGCGTGCTGCATAATATTTGTAGATTTTACAAAGTTGAGTTCACTGAGGATATCGAAGAATTTACGGAAGAAGAAGAAAGTGAATTCGTACTTGAGCAATCCGAAGAAAGCTTGAATATGTTGTAAGAAGGAAAAAAATAAGAAATGCAATTTTTAATTCATTTTAACATGTTTATATTTAATTTAATTTTGTGTATATAAGTTATATAATTTTAAGAAACAAAAATAATTTCAAATGGTAATAACTCAGTCATGTTGACTTTATCACCTAATTTCTTTGTATTTACTAGTAAAAATGGTAAAAAATAATTCAGTCTTATATGTATTCTGTCGGGTTTGTGAATTCTATTCGGTTATATCAAGTTACAGATAAGTAAATCAATAAAGCCAAGATGTACTCAGTCATCACTCTCTGAATTGCTACTGGAGTTTTGGATGCCTAATTTTCGCTCTTGTGCAGTTAGTTTCTTTTTTTGGAACTTAAATTTCTCTAAACGTATAACTTTTGACTTAAAAGTTCATTTTTCTGTTGTCTTTCAATTTGTAGTTCAACTAGTTTGTATTTTTTAGCTTTTAGTTCATATGTTTTTTTATTGTAATACTGTAGATTATACGTGTTTTTTTTGATCTTTTGAAGAAGCTCTACAATCTCGTTTTGTTTATTAGTTTGTTGTTCCAATAGATGTGACCGTTTTTTCTCTATACTTTCTTTATTGTTTTCGGTGATTGGTCTAGAATTTCTTCTGTTTTTGTTTGCACGGTTATAAACATTGCTATCTTCCACTATTACTACACCGACAATTGCATTGTTTATTGGTCCATTTTCTATATTGTCGGAATTTAAAGATTCAATTTGATGGCCGGATTGTACTAATATGGATTCAGAAAAATTTTTATCAACTCTTATTTGTAGGTTTGGTTGAGATAAGTGTTCCCTGTGGGATACAACCCCAAAACTCTGCCCGCTAGGAGCACCAGATTTTTCTAATTGAAGAACTGCATCGACCTGCTGCTCCATTGGATTTAGTGGAATCTGTTTATTCTGGCCACCTCCTGTCCCTCGAACCACTGCATGATTATTGGCAATTTTATGTTTGAGGTTCCTCTTGAAGTCGTTCCAAACCTACAATTCATAAATAAATACGACGTGATAACACTGCATACCAAAATCCTATCGATAATACGTAGCCACTACAGTAGAAATACTGGGCTTTCTCCATTCTAAATATTCTATAACTGATGGTCCTAAGCTATTTAGCATTACGGCTAAATTTTTCCAAAATTCGCTGACATCAGATTTGGATGTGCCAAAGTTTGGGAATCCGCGGGCTATATCTGGATTTTTCTCCTAATGAGAAAAAAGAAGTAGGAATTATTGAATATAAAAAAATATTCTTATAAAAAATGAAAAAATAATATATTTGTACAAAAACATAAACACTTACTTGATGTTGGTATCCATTTTTTATTTGTTTCAAGACAGAAAAAATGTATCTCGCCTCTACTCACCTATAAATTGTATGTAAGGATATTTGACTTTTCTCTCACTCATTTCCCGCTCACGGCGAGAATCATAATACCAACATTTGAATGCGGCGACAAGACGTCACTAGGTGACACGTAGATGAGAACCATAATAGAGGTGTAAGATACAGAGAAAACGAATAAGTAAATTTATCTAAAGTTTGAAATAAATGTTTCCTCCTTCCTTATATGCATGCTAATTAGCGGCACTTAAAGGAATCTAATTCTCACCCTTTGTACAAGTCATCGCAGTCGACATTTTATTTCCAACAAATGCACGTTTAAAATGAATAATTTAATTTGTTTTACATTAACAAGGGATTTAGCCGAACTTTATTAAAATTACGAATTCTCGAGAATGTTGAAAAATCTGAAAATAAATTTTGAAAATCTCGACTAATTTGGAAAATATCGATATTATCGAATAATCTTGAATATCATCGAAAATTCGATTAACCTAAAACATTTCATGTAGCAGTTCGAGAATCTCGAATAATCTGATCTGGAATAATATCAAAAATAAAAATTATCTGAATTGTGGTTATCGAAAAATTTTGAACTATTACGAAGATCTTTGAAATATCTAACATAATCTCGAAAAATCCATAAAATCTCTAAGAATAGAATTTTCAACTCTCTTTTTTTAAGTATAGCTGAAATTCCTAGTTTAAAATGTAGGAACTAGGAAATGTAAACTAAAAAATTTAAAAGGTTGAAAATTAACGAAATTTAGAAAATTCGTAGAAATTAACTGAAACTGTTAACGCTGGACATATGCATCATCCAAATCCTCAAGATGACCTAAAAGGAAATCAACATTTAGATTTAAGAACATTTATACTATTGTAAACTATAAACTTTTACTTATCTTATATTTAATTGTCTGCACTCATAATCACAATGCACACAACATTTTGTTTATTTACATTAAAAATTTGACAGCTCGTCAAATATCTAGTAATGTAAAAATGAATTAAAATTAGCTCAATTTATGTAGTGTACATGGAACTTTATAAAATTAGTTTTACTAGTCGATAAGAGATGGCAGTATTATTTTATTATTTAAAAAAAATTATATAATGTAAAATAATTATAATAGATGTCTCCATAGGCAAATTTATAATTATTGGCGGTTTTATAACCAGTTTTCTAAAAATACAGAAAATTTTGTAAAGAAGGAAAAAAATAAAATGTAGAATAAATTCAGAAATTAACGTGAAAGCATCAAGTGTTATCATTAAAATATCTATTAAAAAAGATCATCTAAGTGGATAAGGAGCGACAACAACAAGCAGAAATAAGGAGCTAAAATAATTCTAATTATTTCTTGGAGTGTCGAATAACAATTATCCGGACAAAACATTGGCGCCGAAACAGGGACTAAATCATCAGTCCACACATCATAGGAGCTAAAATCCAACGGTAAATAATAACGGAGATATAGAACACCGCTAAGCGAAGCCAGCAAATAGCGCTGGGTTACATCTTGAGAAAGGAAACTATAATATAGACGCCTTAATATAGTGGCAAGTAAAACTCTTCATTATTTATTCACAATTAAATAAAATTACAAATAAGTGATCCCAAATTAATTTCAATCGGTGTCGTTGAATTGCTGTTGGCTTGTAATAGTAAAGCCGACAGATCCGAAAGTTCCGTAATTCAATAAACAGTTAAATCATAACGAGTGTTAATAAAATTAATTATAAGACAGTTTATTTACGCGTCTTATTACTTATAGTGCAAGTTAACATTCAGTGTTGTGTATGTAATAAGCAGTTGTAAACGTTTTCTAAAAAAAAAAAGATATACAATTAATTAGTGAATACCTAAATAGTGCAAAATGGAGGGGTTGAAAAGACAGCGAGCGGTTATTAAGGGTTCCATGACTAAGCTAGTTAACTTTGTGCGAGGTAATTTAGATAACGCTAGCACAGATGAGATAAACGTAAAGCTAGATAGAGCACAGAAACTATTAACCGAATTCATGGCTATTGAACGCCAGATGTTTGATCAAGATGAGAAAGTGGAATCAGACCATTCCGATTTCGAGGACAGCTACTATATTGTGCTTGCGGGACTGAACGCGTCCATGAGGAAGCATAGCCTTTCGACTATAAAGCAAAACGACAGTGCCACGAATGGTTCCGAGCATTCAACAATCGAGGTACGATTGCCAAAAATTAATATTCCGACATTCGATGGCGATTACATGGAGTAGCAATCGTTTTTTGATATTTATAGCTCTACCATTCACGACAGGGATAATCTGACTGGAGCTCAGAAATTACAATACCTTAGAGGTCTGTTGAAAGGAGAACAGCAGCCCTAATTCGCCACCTTGCTGTCACCGATGCCAATTACCACGAGGCGTTTCAAAAGCTTATTAAGCGGTATGACAGGAAGCGCCATACAGTAAACGCGTTCATTAAAACGTACTTAGATCAGCCAAACATTACACAACCGAATGCGATTAATATCAGGAAGTTAACCGATACACTCGACGAATCGCTTAGAGGACTTAAGGCATTAGGGCCAAATGCTGAGAAAAGGGATCCTTGGTTAGTGCACATTGCAATAAACAAACTTGACAATGAAACCAGGTCTCTTTGGGCAAGGGACATCGCAGAGAAAGATTTTCCGACGATCGACGATTTGTTGGTATTTCTTGGAAGGCGTATAGACATGTTAGAATCAACCAAAGACTATGCAAAGAAGATTGCTCCGATTCGACCATCAACTACTAGAGCTTATCCTGTTGCAATGTCTCCAACTATACTATGTCCGATTTGCAAACAAAACGGTCATAGAATCCATGATTGTGACAGGTACAAAAGCATGACGTCAACTGAGAAATCGGAGGCAATAAAAGGGAGCAATAGATGCTACAATTGTTTATATGGCGGTCATAGGGTGCAATATTGCAGATCGAAAGCTAGGTGCCAACATTGTCAAAGGAAGCATCATACATCACTCCACGGGTCATCACGAGATGGAAGCACTTCTGTCGAGAGTAGCATGGTAAGTGCAAACGTTAATATTGCCTCACCCACAATTCAGGAAACAACAGAAAAACGTAGTGAAGCCGAAGTTAAAATGACGTACGCTACAATCCATGCAACTCGAGGAGGAATACTACCAACTGCACTGGTAAAAATTAAAGATGGTAATGGCGAATGGCAGACTTATCGAGCATTACTCGACTCGGCATCGCAAGAGTCGTTCATCACAGAGGCGTGCATGCAGAATCTAAACATCACGCGTAAAAATGCCAGAATTTTGGTGAAAGGGTTAGGCGAAACTGGAGTGGGAACAACTAAGGGATCAGTTGATCTAGTAATAGCAGCCAACGATAGTACAACCACATTGACGACTCAAGCGTTCATCATACCGAAGGTATCGGGCACATTCAGCGATTTCACATTAGCAGAGGAAGATCTGCGAATGCTGAATGGATTACTTTTGGCTGATCCAACATATAACAAACGCGGCCACATTGATATACTACTAGGGGTAGATATATTTTTTAAGGCAATACAAAAGGAAAACCTACAACTACCAAGCGGTCTACGAGCGTTACGAACCATTTTCGGTTGGATAGTAGCTGGGAAAACGGAATCAGCGCAATATCAATCCAATAGCGAGGTAAAGAATTTTAATATATTGTTAGATATCGATAAATCACTTCGCAGGTTTTGGGAAATAGAAGAAGTTCCCAAATGCATAAAACAAACCCCAGAAGAGCAAAAATGCGAAGATTTGTTCCTAACAACGACCAAGCAAGTGCAAGACAATAGATTCGAAGTAAAGTTACCATTCAAACAATCAGCTAGCATGCTTGGGACAACGTACAATGCTGCTTTAAACAGTCTAAAAGCCATGGAACGAAAGTTTGAACGAGACGAGGAATTCGGCAAAATGTATAAGACATTCATGGAAGAGTATGAGGAGTTAGGCCACATGGTACGAATACAAAAGTTCGAAAAACAAAATAAATATTATCTACCACACCACGGAGTACTGAAAGCAAGCAGTTTAACCACGAAGCTTCGTGTGGTATTTGATGCTTCCACCAAGTCATCTACAGGGCTGGCGTTGAATGATATTCTAATGGTTGGCCCCAATGTACAAACCCCGCTTATCAATATTCTTGTTAAGTTTCGACAACATGAGTTTGTGATATGTGGGGACGTGGAGAAAATGTACCGACAAGTGTGGGTGTCGCCAGAGGATCGAAAATATCAAAATATTTTATGGCGAATAAGTCCAAATCATCAGCCAGATACATATGAACTGAAAACGTTAACTTATGGCACCGCGCCTGCAGCCTTTTTAGCAACCCGGACTCTAACAGCCATCGGTATACAACTACAGCCAACTCAGCCAGAAGCAGCAGAAGCCATACTTCATGACATGTATGTGGACGATATAATGACCGGAGCAAGTTCAATAACATGTGCTAAAAAATTAATAGAGCAAGTAACAAACGCTCTAGGAGTGCATGGTTTCAAACTAAGAAAGTTTCTCACAAACAACAACGAACTCCGATTATTCATTCATAACACAACGGAAAAAGATGTCAAGGAGAAAGATGTAAAAGAGATCGGAGAACACACGGATTCATCAAAGGTATTAGGTCTTCACTGGAATCCATATGAAGACGTATTCCAGTTCAAGGTTGACATTCCAAATCGCAATCTACACACGAAGCGCACATTATTATCAGACGCGAGTCGCATTTATGACCCACTTGGCTGGTTGTCTCCGATAATAATAAAGGCTAAAATTCTGTTCCAGAAGCTCTGGATGCAAAGCGTGAATTGGGATAATGAGCTTCCCCCACACATTCTAAAGGCATGGATGGATATCAAAGATGATTTATGCGAGGCCCACGTTATTCGCATTCCAAGATGGATACAATCAGGCAGCCAAGTCAAATTGATTGGTTTTTGCGACGCAAGCGAAAACGCGTATGCTGCCGTTGTTTACGCTGTAGTGGTTACAGGCCAAGGCGTAGTTTCTAACATAATTGCATCTAAATCAAGGGTAGCACCGGTGAAGCAGATTAGCTTACCTCGATTGGAATTGATGGGTGCTTTGTTATTAACAAAGCTCATGAAATCGGTGGAGGAGTCCTTAACTGTGAAAATCACTAATGTTTCCCTATTCACAGATTCACAAATTGTATTAGATTGGTTAGCCGAACATCCAAGACGATGGACAACTTTTGTTGCGAACAGATCAAGTGAAATAATCCAGTTATATAAACGAGAGTGCTGGTGGCATGTTTCTTCCAAGGATAATCCGGCTGATATTGCATCCCGCGGTACAAATGCTATAGAACTAACCAAGAGTAAGCTGTGGTGGTTTGGACCTCAATGGTTAGTCGACGTTGAACAGACTAAAGTCATACAAACAAGGAACACCCGAGCACAAATTATGACCACTGAAGAACTTCGCCCTTCAAAGACGGACAATTTTGTAGTAACGTCGAACGATTTTATGCAAAATTTCCTTAGCAGATACTCCAGCTTCAGCAAAATGACCAAGATATTAGCGCTCATACGAAGATATATCGGCAACCTTAAAAACCGGCAAAGGGAGAGAGATACGATCCGTAAAGAAATCGAACAAGCGGAACACATCCTGATAAGAGAGATTCAACGAGCTCAGTATTCGGCAGAAATGATTGAGTTACAAAACCACGGAACGCTACCAAAAAGAAGCAATCTAATAAGTTTACATCCCTTTATAGACGACCAGAGTATTCTTCGGGTAGGAGGACGAATCCAAAATTCTTGTGTGCCATTTAATGCAAGACATCCTATCATCCTGCCAATGAACCATCATGCAGTGAAATGCTTGGTGAGAGACGCGCATATATTGTATAATCATCCGGGAGTAAGTCTTCTCACTAGTATAATTCGTCGAAGATTTTGGATAGTCAAGGGCAAAATATTATCCAGATCGATAGTCCACAATTGCATCAACTGTATCAAACAAAGCCATATAACAGAAAATCAATTAATGGGGAACCTACCGAAGGAAAGAGTTCAATATGTACATCCATTCTATAAGGTGGGTGTAGACTACTGTGGACCGTTCAAGGTGCAGCCAACCAGAAGGAGAGGTCAGGTACCCATGAAAGTGTACATATGCATATTTGTTTGCTTGAGTACGAAGGCTGTACATATAGAGACTGCGTGTAATCTCACAACCGATAGCTTCCTAGGAGCACTAAGTCGATTTATATCCAGAAGAGGAAGTTGTCATACATTGTATTCCGACAACGGTACAAACTTTGTCGGAGCAAACAACCATTTGCGGGAGTTATTTCAACTTTTGAAATCTAAGACGTCAGACATCGCTGCGGCACTATTGAAACATAAAATTGAGTGGAAATTTATCCCACCTGGTTCACCTCATATGGGTGGAATATGGGAGGCGGCGGTCAAGCAGGCTAAAATTCATCTAGGGAGGGTTGTTGGTGATACAATACTTACTCTAGAGGAATTTACAACTTTAATTACCAAGATCGAAGCTATCATGAATTCAAGGCCATTAGCGGTGATCCAATCAGAAGACATCGATTGCTTAACGCCGGCTCATTTTTTAATCGGGCGTACATTTACTGATATGGCAGATGATGATCTACAGCAGCAACATATTTCACCATTGGCCAAATGGAAATTAGTAAAAAAAATGCAACAGCATTTTTGGAACCGCTGGCACAGAGATTACCTCACCATCCTACAAAAAAGAACAAAATGGGCTAAAGAACATGACAATATAGCAACTGGAGATGTCGTATTAGTATCGGAAGCAAACTTACCATCAACATGTTGGGGATTAGCAAGAGTTGTTGAAGCACATAAATCAAAGGACGGAAGGGTACGTATTGTAAGCCTACATTTAGCCAACACTAATAAAATAATTCAGCGTGCTATTCACAAATTGTGCAAACTTCCAATACAATCTTATGAATCAACCGATTCATGGGGGGCGGAATGTTAACGCTGGACATATGCATCATCCAAATCCTCAAGATGACCTAAAAGGAAATCAACATTTAGATTTAAGAACATTTATACTATTGTAAACTATAAACTTTTACTTATCTTATATTTAATTGTCTGCACTCATAATCACAATGCACACAACATTTTGTTTATTTACATTATAAATTTGACAGCTCGTCAAATATCTAGTAATGTAAAAATGAATTAAAATTAGCTCAATTTATGTAGTGTACATGGAACTTTATAAAATTAGTTTTACTAGTCGATAAGAGATGGCAGTATTATTTTATCATTTAAAAAAAATTATATAATGTAAAATAATTATAATAGAAGTCTCCATAGGCAAATTTATAATTATTGGCGGTTTTATAACCAGTTTTCTAAAAATACAGAAAATTTTGTAAAGAAGGAAAAAAATAAAATGTAGAATAAATTCAGAAATTAACGTGAAAGCATCAAGTGTTATCATTAAAATATCTAATAAAAAAGATCATCTAAGTGGATAAGGAGCGACAACAACAAGCAGAAATAAGGAGCTAAAATAATTCTAATTATTTCTTGGAGTGTCGAATAACAATTATCCGGACAAAACAGAAACTATTACAAAAAACTACACCAATTTACCTATACTCGTGCATTAAAATAGTATAAACTACTGAAAAAAATATAAATTCACAGACGAGTGACAAACACAAGAAAACCAGACAGATCCAATTAAATAAAAAGAGATAAACGAGAATCACCATTGTAAACTATAAAAAATTGTGTTAAATTAACAACAACATTAATTTAAAATAATCTTTATTATATGAATTTATAAATACAAAAAAATAAATGCGAAATCATGCTAAAATTCGCCGATCCGTGTAATAACTTATTCAATTGCAATTAATTTAAATAATTTTTTTTAACAGCAACACGAGAGATAAAAAAATGTACATAAAGTAAATTTTAATAATAAAAACAAAGAAATGTGTTATTATTCTGACATATTATGTATGAACAATATGTATAATATGTTAATATTGAAACAAATTGTGTTTTATGTGTATATGTGATCTTTAGAGGCTATACATTAATTTGTACTTAATTGTTTAATTTTAAATTACAAATTATTTAATTAATAAATCGATGTCACAACATTTCCTGTCATGCATTTGGAGCCATTAGAATCCTAGGAGGTAACCAGGAGCACTAGAATCATTTCAAATTAGAACCATTTAAACAGAAGCAGATTAAAACAAGTTTCTAACATTTATTTAATTTCAGAATTGCATCTATCAAATTAACGAAGTTATAATTAAATTTGTCAGAGATCAGCTCCCTGAAGGGAAGAGTTTCATAAAAATTTAATGCACCTGTTATACGTTTAAAATGAACAGACCGATATACAAATTTCCTTATGAAATATTATTACTTGTAAATATGTATTAGGTCGTAACTATTTAGATGCTAAATAAAGATAATGGGTGTGAAATGCATATACCATAAGTAAGTATATTATAGGTAATAAAATAATTAAAATAAATTTTGTTTAATTTTGTTGTTAACATATAACCATAATAAATTTCAGAATTAAGGTAGGTCATATTAGTTAATTAGTTGTGTTCATTACATTGTGTAGTAATGTTAAGGCAGTGCCACCGCATAGCTGTTTCAGTGGAGTTTTAAAATATCTGAAAGAGCTTTAGTCCTCAAAGTTTATAATTTATAAGCTGCGATAGCTACTCTGATGGTATAAATACACAATTAAGTTATCCCTCTTCTTTCTAGTGGTTTCAGAAAGTATGGGCTCTCCTAAAACCGCTGAAAAATGAAGTTTTTAAAGAGATTGATTTTAATGTGATGATTTTAATTTGTATGTTAACAAAAATATTGAAATATTTTTGAGCAAGCTAAATTTCAATGCAACACTATTATATTAAAATTTTCAAAATTAAACATTTTAATGAAATTCGATTAATGAAAACATTTTTTAAATTTTATTTCTATATATTGATGATTTTTGTACATTTTCGTGGCAATGAATCTTATTGTATATATGGAGTACTATTGCGCTGAAGAGTAAAATGAAGACCGACTACAATACACGATGCAACGATACAAAAATCTGGAATATATACAGTTGCCTCGGCAAGGACAGAGGAATATGTTCGCGATCTAGCAATACCAACAAATTTTAATGGGCTGGTAATATTGGTAGTACATTTGATTAAAATATAAACAACACAGTTTTTTTGTTCGATTTAAAACGGGAGTTTTGTACCAAATAATCTCATTCTAGAAGCTTACGGTGAATGAATT